>LAPY01000221.1:0-12627 GCA_000970635.1 Eragrostis tef
TTTTGGTGATAGTGTTAGGTTCAAAAGGTGCAATAAGTTGTAGACCGTAAGGACCGTCAACAGTCGACGATGGGGAAAGGTCACCGGTACCCTAGCTCAAGAAAGGGAGAAGGAATTGGAGCTCGGGAAGGGCAAGAGGGGAGAAGCTGGTGTGTGCGGCTTTAGGAAAAGGAGGGGAAGCTCGTCTCCTTATATAGACCAACAATGGCGGTTGTTCACCGGAGTCTTGGCGGTCGCGCCAAGAAAAGGGAAAGGCGGCGCGATGGTTTGACGGGGCGGCCAAGGAAGGGGAAGGCGGTGCGGGGAAGGCGCACGTGCTTCGCGTGGCTCGCCCTGTGGCTGGGAAGTGATAGAGGCGGCGGAGGAGACCGGGAGGGATGGGCGGCGGCGGTATTGGCTGGTGGTAGACGACGGGGTGGCGGGGCCCGCGTGTCAGCGACTGGGGAAGGGAGACGGGCTGCGCGTGCTGGGCCGGGAAGGTTGGGTCGACACGAGCTGCAATGGGTCGGGCGTGGGAGAGAAGAAAAAGAAAAGGGAAAAGAGAAAGGAGACTGGGCCGGCTAGAAATTCGGCCCGAAACGAATTTTGGAGAAGAAAAGATTCAAACAATTCTAGAATTCGAATTTGAAGGGATTTCAAAATCGAACAAAAACAAAAGGCAAACTAACATTCCAATAAAGACAATAAACTCCAGAAATGCATATGTTGGGTTTTGTGTAAGTTTTTAAAATGAAAAATTTTAAAATTGAGGTGGTTTGGCTAACTTTAAGCACACTCTTCATTTTAATTTGTTCTATATTTGAAAAATTTCAATTTTTTAGTGAATTTTGAAACATGACAAAATTTGGGGTGTGACATTAGTTAAATCATGTTGTATGATCGATACTAAACAACACCATGATTCATCGCGAAAAAACAAACAGAAAGGATCATGCCAAGCTCACCTTGGGTGTGCTGATCGTTGTGAGGAAATTCAACAGAGAAGAGTACATCGACGAAATGAGGAACGTCTCTTGTCAGAATCAAGGGCCGCGAGGGTGGTATTTTGGACTCCGCATTCTCATGCCTTCTCCGCATATCTGGCTTGTCACTTTGGCGATCTTCATAAACAAGATATGGGGCTGATGATGACACAGGTTCCACATGAAAGATGATGATGGGACGCTGGGAACAAGGACCCCAAACATCAGGAAATGTGCTGCTCGCATCCAGAAGCAAAAATCCAGCACATCGACGTTGAGATCAAATGCACCGATGACCCTTTGGAATATCTATTATGTATACACATGAAAGATGGTCAGAGATACATCGTGGTAAAATTTGGAAGAATTTTGTTGGACAGATTACCGGGAATGCGGACGTCTCAAGGGCATGTTGGGCGCGCGCAGACATGGATCAGAGCCACGATGACGTAATCCCAAAGGCCTTATTGATCCCATGGACATGATCTTCTGGTGTAAGGTGGATGACCACCGAGATGACGTTCTGCAGAATTTGGGGACAT
Organism: Eragrostis tef; assembly: GCA_000970635.1. Taxonomy (NCBI): domain Eukaryota; kingdom Viridiplantae; phylum Streptophyta; class Magnoliopsida; order Poales; family Poaceae; genus Eragrostis; species Eragrostis tef. The sequence goes on from LAPY01000221.1 coordinate 1,505, forward strand.
TTGGTTGGACGTTAGCCAGGAACGCAGATGTCTGCACCTGGCGCCGGGCGCTTTCAGAAGCAGGGAAGCGTTGATATATAGCCGACTCCATCTGGGGATTCATTCCTCCAAAGGTCGATCTGTTTCGTGGGCTCATGGTAAACAAACAGATGCATCTTGTGGCCATAGGGCGCGACGATCGGAGCTCTGGATCTCTGGGAACGCCAGTGCAAGATGGGTTCCTAGGTCTGATCGCGAATGGCAGCGAGATATCGAGGCGGCCTGGCGGCGCTGTGGGGCATGGAATGGAAGGACGTCCTCTTGGGAGGCGAGATTGGGTTTGGTCGTGTGTTCCCTTGGTAGCCAAGGGGTACGGCAGTTCCCCCTTTTCCTTTTTTTTTCCTTCTGTTTTTTTTTTCAATGGAGGTACCACAGTTGTGCTAGACTGCGAGGTCTGGCTGCGGCATGGTTCAGGCATCTGATCTCGGGGCAGGGCGTGCTGGCCTAGTGGCAGGGCAGCGGCAAAGAGCTTTCATAGCTTGGCTGTTGTCGTTGTTTCATTAAGGGGAAGCGGTCCGGATGCTGTTGATCGTTCGCGAGTCGTCGAGCTGGAACAGAGACGCTTGCCTGACCAAGGCAGGGCAGACCGGCAGAGACAAGACGTCTTGCCCGGTGAGCGGAGGCTGCAACCTGGTGTTGAAGTGCTGATACATGCACACCAAGTGAAAGAAAGAAGGAAACAGAGAGAAAAAAAAAAGGAAGAACATAGCCGCAGCTAACCAGTGCGTAAGCTGAGAAAGAATGGGACAAAGCAGGGCGGGAAGGGAAAAGGCTAGCATCAGCTTGGAGCCTTTGTTGCCATCAAGTCTTGATAGAAGTGGAAGTAGAACTGAGCTGCATGCATGACTTGATATCCTTTTTTTTTGTGTGTTTGTGTGTGTAAGCATGACTTAATTAGCATGGATGCTGTTAAGCTGATCAAAGAAGAGAATAAACAACAGCTCCGTTGGGTTTGGGCCCAGGATAGACAGGATTATTAGTCCGTGTTTCCACACAAAACAGAACGACAGGAACTCTATCAAACTTTTTGAAATTCATTTCTCATGCAATGAAAAGCTAATGCATACTAACTAGCATGCATGAATGAAACATATAAACGTATAACCTATATTAGTTTATTTAATTTAGGAAAAAATTAGCCTGAAATAAATGCGTTAACACTATAATAGTAAAAAAATTAACCTACTCCAATTTTTTTTAAGATTTAGTGAAAATTAAGTCACATTCCAAACTTTAAAATTATATGTGTGACAACTATGTGCAACAAGTACATGGAAAGAACCATTACCTTTCGGTAGATATTGCTTTGTTGCATAGTTATACATCATAATTTGGGTGAAAACGGACAATGAAAATTAACTAGGTCAAAATATAATGGCGGCTGGTTATTATCAAAAACCTACACCAAATCATTTTGTTGTCGGATCTTACTAAATAACCCCCGGTAGCAATATTCACTACAAGAAAATAGAGTTTTAGTCACTAAGTTTTAGTGACCAAAAATTTTTCTTTTGTTGGTCACTAAATGTTAATCTATAGTGACCGTTTTATTTTTTAGGTAGATACACGGTTTTAATGAACAATATTATATAGTTATCAAGCTTGTGTTCGTTGCTATAGAGTTTTAGTGACCAATATATACAATTGTTGGTTACTATATAAATATAGTGGCAAAATAGCTATTGTGACCAATAATACACATATAGTAACCAAAGTACCTTGGTGACTACTAGTCATTTTTCTTGTCAATGACTGGATATTTTCCCTCTTGGTATAGAGTATAAAAAAAAGATGACAATTCGGGAGGCATTCAAATCCGGTGTGGAATTTGTCACCTTGGTAATTACGCGGTTAAGATCAATATTTTCTCCTGTTGCTTATCCAAGATTGTTGTGGGTCGGTGCCATCGATTGGACACCTTGTCGGTCAAGTTGGGCTAGGTTTCTGGCCCAGAACTCTGTATGTCGATTTTTTGGTCCAATTCTTCCGCCTATGTCGTTGTGGAAGGCCAATGACGGCAGCTCAGGATTTCACAACCTCATCAGGAAATCAGCTTAACCGACCGACCAATGGTGGTCGCCGGCCGGTGGGCCATTTCTCAAATTTCTGGTGATTATCCTGTAAAATAGTCCCTATAAGACAAAATTCACCAAAAACTCGTAGAGATGCATTAATGTAAGATAATCTTGTATTTGTTTCCTTTTGTGAGCCTTATTTCTCATTAAGTTTTGCAGTAAAACTCTATTAATAACAACCATCAACTATGAGAGAGTTACCAAACAAGTTTTGAAGACACTCAATGGTAGAACTATGCCTAGAATCCATTCAAATGAAAAAGATCTATTCCTAAGAACACGATCCAGTCTAACCGTGCATGGGTTCAAGAAGATGCACCAACTTCCTCAAATTTGTAGTGATTTTTAATAATATAATTTGTTCCACTGGACAATGATCACTAAACATTTGAGATGATGCTAGATTGTCGCAACTGCCTTGTTTTGAACTTTTCTGCAAAATACAATACATAAGGAAGAAACTCAAATACATATACGAGCATTTACCTCTATGAACTTCACTATAAACAAGAATGTTACCTCGCAGTGAAAGAATAATTAGCCGTAAATGCAACACCCGTGTCGTGTCAAAGACTTGAGCTCGGGTGGGTTGCTTGCACCACAAAGAACCCAAGCATCTAAGCTACACGCAGTTTGCTTGAGTCACTACAAAATATTTGAGATAGCCATGTTATTTTGAATACATGTATTCAGAGAATTCTGGAGAAATTGCATTGTAAGTAATTTGATTTGTTAACACACACACACACACACACACAAACACAGGTTCCTATATGACTCGTGGCTTTGTATGCTTTGTAATTGTATTCCATTACCTTAAACTAAAACCTCTTATATGCCATCATGGCTTACATGCCATTGACACAGCCAATATCCTCACCTGTCATTGAGACAAAGATGACAAATGAGGTATTAGAAGTTTTTAGGTGGCATACAAAGGAATTCCCTAGTATAATACTCCTAGATGATAGGTGAAATGAAGAACTACATATAGGACTTTCATAGTTCAATACAGAACCAAAATACGTACAAATGTTCTAAGAATAAATACATTGTAGTGTGAAGCAGGCAAGCATATGTGAACCACCTCCTTTTCTTATAAGAGATATGTAAACCTTGTTGCAGAGAAACAGATATGCTTGGAAGCAAAAGCAAAGAAACTTGACTAGTACACGATAGTAGTAAATAAACTTGAGTCTCTGATAATTTAGACGATAGCAGCGCCTGGAGCCTCCGGCCTGGTGGTGACGCCGGCGTGGAGGAGCAGCGCCCAGACGAGCGTGAGGAACTCGCCGCCGCGCGCCATGGCCTCGACGTGGCCCTTGACGTTCTCCGACGGCGCCACGTAGAGCAGCATCTCCGACCAGAAGTCCGCGAGGACCCGGCACGCGGAGGCCTCGTCCTCGGCGTACTGCTTCACCAGGTGCCGCCCCACCAACCTTTCATACCTCCCTGCCATGGACTCGCCTTTGTCGTCCTTCCCGAGCGCCAAGCCCACGTCCTTGGACACCTCCTCGTACCGTACCTTGGTCCACGCGGCACAGTCCGGCAGGAGCTCCGGCGTTGCCGCCACCAGGTAGGCGCAGTAGTAGGACAGGTGTCTGGCGGCGATCATCTCGGATGAAGCCGACGTTGACTTCATCTCGAAGAGCCTCGTGCCGATGTGCCACGCAAGGATGAGTTCGGTGATGGTGCCACCGTCGCCGTTCCACGCCCAGCTTGCCTTGGACCCGTACCGCGCCCAGTCGATCTTGCCGCCGACGCGCCCGGTCAGCCTCCCGTAGTTGCTCTGCAGTGACCGGAGCACGGCGTCCTTCACGGCCGGCGAGACGTCGACAGACTTCATCAGCCCCGAGTTCCCGTACAGTTTCTCGGAGAGAAGCCCAGTCCGCCTTTGGAACCGGCGGGGCTCCAGCACCGAGTTCTGCCCGAGCTTGTCGCGCCACCGCCGCGCCGGCCTTGAATCGGCGCCACGCCGCCTTGTGCCTGATGTAGTGACCCAGCAGGGACATCTTTGTCCAGTTGGAGAACAAGGCGGCGAAGAGCTCCCACGCCTCGAGGAGCAGGACGGCCACTAGGAGGACGAAACTGATGACCTGATAAGCTGACAAAGAGTTGTCCGCCTTGTTAGGTGTGGGTTCACCGGGTTGTATCAAATTACCTTGCTTATAGATCGCCCCCACCGCGATGCCTGCCACAATGATCAGGACGGAGCAGAGCGAGTAGTAGAAGTCGCTTGCAAACCAGAGCTCGTCCACCAGGACACGGAACACCCTGTCGGAGTTGGGCGTACCGACGGTGTCCATGCCTCTGAGCACGAACTCCAGCGCCTGGCCGGACCCAGCGTCGGCGAGGGGGTACCCTGACAGCCGCCGCCGCAGGATCTTGAACAGGGAGAAGGAGAGGCAGAGGTCCCTGAGCTCCGGCCGGTCGGCGAAGATGCCGTCGCCGTGCTCCGCCAGCTGCCACACGCGATCAAGAGTGATGAGGTCGCTGAAGTGGTTGTCCAGGACATCGCGCTTGACGCGGTACCCCTGAGGCTTCTCCACGACGTGCCTCTTCCTCTCGCCCATCACAATGTAACGCGGCACCAGAGGCCGCCCTTCTTTGTCGTCGTCGGCGACGAGCTGCTCCATGTAGCCGGCGACAAGCCGTGCGTTCATGCCCAGAGCGAACGACTTGCTCGCCCTCCAGAAAGCGGCCATCTTGAGTGCAACCCTTGCGAGTCCACCAAGAACGACGAACGCGACGAAGATGGCTTTCTTCCAAGTCTCCACCCAGTGCGCCAACGGGAAGCAGACCACGATAAGGTAGCCCACAAACCCGTACTGAGCAATCAGCTCCACGGCGGGCCTGATCCTCTGGCCGTCGATGCTAATGTCGCCGCTGGTGGGCGAAGCCGCGGAGACGGCCACCGCCCCCGCGAGCCACAGCAGAAGTGTCCACATGTCCCGGATCTTTGGTTTGTGGCAACCAACTTTCTCAGGATCACACTTGATGTCACGGATCTCACGAAGCAGGGAGGAGATGATGAAGGACGTGAGTGGGAGAAACACCATGGAGATGCCCCACACAATGAAGCGGACCGCCGGGTGGCGGCATCGACGCCGGCCTAACGTGCTGAGCGACACCAGAACAATGGCAAGCACAGCGGCAGCGATGATTCCAGCATTGACCAAATTATCTTCACTGAGCAGCGTGGACAGAGTCGGCGTGGGTGTGGGCGTGGAAACTGGCATAGCTTGTCCCCGTGTGCTTAACTCACTCAAGGTAAGGTGACTAGCAGCAGCCAGAGTACTCTACTCAATAGCACTAGCACCTATGCAGTGCAGTGTGCCTGCTACCGTCTATATATAGATATTCATGAGCTACCTTGTGGAAAGTTCAAAGAACCCTTCACCTCAACAAAAGAGTTTTTAGGGTTTTAAAGGCAGGAGCTAAGCTTCCGTGTGTAGCGGAGGTGGCAAAATATTTTTGGTTGGTCGAGTTGAGAGAGAGAGCAAGAGGGTATGCACGCGCGCAGTGGTCCAGTGGATCTGTTATCACTTATCACAATTCACAAGACACATCCTGATTCCTTAAAGAAAAAAAAAAGATACCTCCTGTTATTCCCCTCGTCTCTTCCTGTAACCCTAGGAGCGTGGATATTAATCAACTGGATCCAATAATTGAGGAGCAAACAGAGATTAAAAAAACGATCTTGTATAAAATTATATGAGACGTGCTCCCGTAGATTATTTTTTCAAAATAGCACGAATCACAAGACAGCCACTTCGACGAAGTTGCCAACAGCAGCCCTAGCAACAGCGAAATGACAAAGAAACCCTACAATTCCTGGCCGCCAGCAGCCAGTCAAGCTAGGACGCCGACACGCCACAATCAGCCTTCCGCGGCCAAAAGCCGCTGTTTTCTCGTCGAAAAGGTATTGTTGTTCCGATCGTCAAGTGGAACAGGCAACGCTTGTATTGGAGAACGGGAAAACGTTGCCCACCGGACATCACATAGATGTGTGGCTCCTCTCTTCTTCATGCAGCACATGGGCCCCAATTTTACATATCACGAGATAAAATCAATGGCATGCAGAGCACGCGTTCCCGGGCAGGCACCTTTAGCATTTGATTTCCCGTATACATGGGCTGCCTGGATAGAGCTGGACTGAGCTAGGCTGGATTAAACTCATAATTAGCTTATTTCATGAAAGTGTCTGCCACAGAAAAAAAAAACGGATAAATCTTATTATTGCAAATAATATATCAGGTCTAGTCAATGTGAGATATTGAAAAGCTCCGACAACACCTCTTTCCTTTATGCAAATACAACTTCTCACTTGTGGACAAGGGGGTGCTGACCCATTTACAATTAGCCAGCCATCTCTTCCTTGCGTTCTCGAGTTCGTTGCCACAGAGCTCCATGGCGATCGTCACTGAATTGTTGTGGAAGCCCTCAGGGAATATGATGCCAGTACAGCCGCGGGCTTGGGAGCAGGTCCCGCGCAAGAGCAGTAGGGATCGAGCGCTAGCTGGCGCATGCCAGCAAACTCCCTTCGCTGGTGTCAGACCCTTGGAAAGAGGGTAATGCCCTATGTCCGGTGTCGTGGTTTGTATTTTGTATGAAATGGGCCATTGTTGTGTTAGTACTGGATATAGCGGGTCCATGCCCTAATCGGTTACAACAAGATGATATAGCCGAGTAGTACAAGCCAAACTGCATGACTAATCATCGTTGTATAGTATCCTTCACGATATGTGCCGTATTATATTTTGTCCAGACAGTCTGGTCCACCCCATTTGGGATAGTAGGCCCAGTGTCTTCTGGTGGATGCACGTGCTCTATATATATTCTCTACACTCCTTCCGTTGTCATGTACTAAAAATTGATCTTGGTTCAATGCCACTTGCTTATTTTAGCTACGGCATGCATTTGAAGATTCATTTGCGGGCACAAGTTGAACTGCATTATTATTGACACCTATATATTACAATTCTGTAAAGTGGCTTGACGTCTGTGATACGCATGTACAAAGGATAATAGCACTAAGAACAAGTAACTGACATTTCGATTGTGCCGAAGCTAGCGCTACGAATACCCTGGTGTCACTGGCTGCTCCTGAGAGTTTCTAGCTAGGTGGTGCACATGAGCTGAAAACGTGAATGCTTTCACTGAAATTTTTGTATTCCGTGGTGAACGGTGCACTTGGGACGGCTGCAAAAGTAAAAACCCTCTGAATTATGAAGGCCATTAACCTACAGACCTTAACGAATTCATGAATTGCTGCAAAATTAGAAACCATCTGAGTTATTGGCACCCTGCTTATCTTTCAAAAATCATTGTCACTCCCTTCGCTAAATTTGTCCATATCTTAAGCCCATAAGGCATCATCTTTAGATATAGGAGAACTCAGCAGGTTATTTTTCATTGTATGACACCTCGTCGCGCATGGAAGAGGCATGCCGACTCTTTCTTTGCCACGAATTATGTATTTAATTATATGCCACTTGCTGATTGTATCGATGCCCTGAATTTGAAGATACGTTCACGTAAGGGTACAAATTGTACTGCATTATTATCGCAACGGTCTATACACATATATAATGCAGCAGCGGGTGGTCCTTCTACTTCAATGGTAAGTGTAAAGCCATATATGTAATTTTCATCATTCCGAGGCTGTTAGCACTGACAACCAGTATAATAATCTAATGCGAATGCATATGTACGTTTAGATGAATTGAATAGCTCTGTAAGGTAGGAAAGTCATAGAAGCTCACTTACATTGGCACACAACATGTCATAGGGTTTCCATCCATGTAGATAAGCGAAATTTCATGTTTCAATAGCTGATCAGAAAGGTAGGACAATCTCTTCTTTCAAATAGTTGCAAATTATACCTGCGTAGCGCTCTTGTGCGTGACCTAAAATGAAAAGTTCTTTTTCTTTAGACAACAAGGGTTTATTGATAGATAAGCTGCATTATCTTGCGCATTAGACCCATACAAGACAAGATTGGACTAGAATATAATGGCCAAGAATGTGTATGAGTCTATGACGTTGATGGAACTGAAGATATACATAAATTCATGCATCACCATGCATATCATCCATCACAAAATTTAGGTGCTTGCACTAAATAAACAAGAAAACCAGTAGCGTCAATGCACGTGTGCACCTAGGTAGAGCCAATAAAAGTCAAACATATTAGTAGTTTCACCTTGCGTTAGAGTTGATGCTTACCTTATTGTTTTTTAATATTATTTTTACTGCACACTTGGCACTTGTAGGCTGTGTTATAGTACAGGATCACTTCGATGAGAGAGTGGCGCAGCGCCATGGCAGCAGCCCGGCGGCGCGTGTGGCTAGGGCGGCGGGGGAACGCGCAGCTAGGGTTGGGGCAGGGGGCGACAGCTAGCACTACAACAAATGTGAGCTTCTATGACATTTTTTTTGTGACAACATACCGTTTAGTCATAATGTTTGTTGGGTTTATGACAATTTTGAGAAAATATGGTGTTTTATGACAAAAACCAAGATATGTCATTAAATTTGGCAACAAAATTATCATAAATCGAGATGCCATTCTATTATGACGAACAAAAATGTCATAATTAGCAAAAAAATAAACGTCACAACAGTTATGACAGATATGAATTGTCATTAACAACTTTTCTTTATTTTACACCAAAATTTATGACAGATATGTTTTGTCATTGCATGGCCTACTTGTCAACCACCTGTGACCCATATATAAATTTTATTTGAAAAATGAAAGCAAAATATAATTCTCCACCTGTCATGGGGACCCACACTAGTGTTCACTATAATATTTTTTAAAAAATGGATTCTGACATTGTACGAAGTAGCTTTGTCAACCTTGTGGTAAGTCATTCGGCCATGGTCCAATTGGTTCGCGGGATCGACTCCTAAGTCCTAAAGGTGACCTTAATTTTGTCAGCCTCAGGAGGGGCCCATGTGTCGGTCAGTGATAGGAATAAAGACCGCACTGGGCCCAATGACGCATAGGGCCAGCAGGTCTGCCAACACAACTCAGCCAAATTTGGCCCAGCCTAGCCCATTGCGGCCTGCTCATACACCCCGCAAAAAGAAAAAAAAACAATTACCATTCGTACTGAGCCTTGCTCATAGTAGAAGAATTTTTTTTATTTTTAATCGAATTTTTTATTATATTTTTATTAATAACCGCACGTTTTCGAAAATTGCAAAACTAGTCGCCCAGTCGCCCGACGTGCGGGCGACAACCACTTGCTGATTGTATCGATGCCCTGAATTTGAAGATACGTTCACGTAAGGGTACAAATTGTACTGCATTATTATCGCAACGGTCTATACACATATATAATGCAGCAGCGGGTGGTCCTTCTACTTCAATGGTAAGTGTAAAGCCATATATGTAATTTTCATCATTCCGAGGCTGTTAGCACTGACAACCAGTATAATAATCTAATGCGAATGCATATGTACGTTTAGATGAATTGAATAGCTCTGTAAGGTAGGACAGTCATAGAAGCTCACTTACATTGGCACACAACATGTCATAGGGTTTCCATCCATGTAGGTAAGCGAAATTTCATGTTTCAATAGCTGATCAGAAAGGTAGGACAATCTCTTCTTTCAAATAGTTGCAAATTATACCTGCGTAGCGCTCTTGTGCGTGACCTAAAATGAAAAGTTCTTTTTCTTTAGACAACAAGGGTTTATTGATAGATAAGCTGCATTATCTTGCGCATTAGACCCATACAAGACAAGATTGGACTAGAATATAATGGCCAAGAATGTGTATGAGTCTATGACGTTGATGGAACTGAAGATATACATAAATTCATGCATCACCATGCATATCATCCATCACAAAATTTAGGTGCTTGCACTAAATAAACAAGAAAACCAGTAGCGTCAATGCACGTGTGCACCTAGGTAGAGCCAATAAAAGTCAAACATATTAGTAGTTTCACCTTGCGTTAGAGTTGATGCTTACCTTATTGTTTTTTAATATTATTTTTACTGCACACTTGGCACTTGTAGGCTGTGTTATAGTACAGGATCACTTCGATGAGAGAGTGGCGCAGCGCCATGGCAGCAGCCCGGCGGCGCGTGTGGCTAGGGCGGCGGGGGAACGCGCAGCTAGGGTTGGGGCAGGGGGCGACAGCTAGCACTACAACAAATGTGAGCTTCTATGACATTTTTTTTGTGACAACATACCGTTTAGTCATAATGTTTGTTGGGTTTATGACAATTTTGAGAAAATATGGTGTTTTATGACAAAAACCAAGATATGTCATTAAATTTGGCAACAAAATTATCATAAATCGAGATGCCATTCTATTATGACGAACAAAAATGTCATAATTAGCAAAAAAATAAACGTCACAACAGTTATGACAGATATGAATTGTCATTAACAACTTTTCTTTATTTTACACCAAAATTTATGACAGATATGTTTTGTCATTGCATGGCCTACTTGTCAACCACCTGTGACCCATATATAAATTTTATTTGAAAAATGAAAGCAAAATATAATTCTCCACCTGTCATGGGGACCCACACTAGTGTTCACTATAATATTTTTTAAAAAATGGATTCTGACATTGTACGAAGTAGCTTTGTCAACCTTGTGGTAAGTCATTCGGCCATGGTCCAATTGGTTCGCGGGATCGACTCCTAAGTCCTAAAGGTGACCTTAATTTTGTCAGCCTCAGGAGGGGCCCATGTGTCGGTCAGTGATAGGAATAAAGACCGCACTGGGCCCAATGACGCATAGGGCCAGCAGGTCTGCCAACACAACTCAGCCAAATTTGGCCCAGCCTAGCCCATTGCGGCCTGCTCATACACCCCGCAAAAAGAAAAAAAAACAATTACCATTCGTACTGAGCCTTGCTCATAGTAGAAGAATTTTTTTTATTTTTAATCGAATTTTTTATTATATTTTTATTAATAACCGCACGTTTTCGAAAATTGCAAAACTAGTCGCCCAGTCGCCCGACGTGCGGGCGACAA
>LAPY01000221.1:45208-63887 GCA_000970635.1 Eragrostis tef
GGCGGTTTGGTGAGCCGCGCGGGCGTCGCCGACGTCAACGTGCTCAGCCCCAAGGTGTTCGCGGGGCTCCTCGTCGGCGCCATGCTGCCCTACTGGTTCTCGGCCATGACCATGAAGAGCGTGGGCAGCGCGGCGCTCAAGATGGTGGAGGAGGTGCGCCGCCAGTTCGCCACCATCCCGGGGCTCATGGAGGGGCGCGCCACGCCGGACTACGCGCGGTGCGTCAGGATCTCCACCGACGCCTCGCTCAGGGAGATGATGCCGCCAGGCGCGCTCGTGCTGCTCGCGCCGCTCGTCGCAGGCACGTTCTTCGGCGTGCGCACGCTCGCCGGGCTCCTCTCCGGCGCGCTGGTCTCCGGGGTGCAGGTATGTGCCTTCTGATTGCTTTGTTGTGTCATACACATATGTTAGATTAACTTTACTCCCTCCTGCTTGTGTAGATCGCCATATCTTCTTCCAACAGTGGCGGGGCATGGGACAATGCCAAGAAATATATTGAGGTATATAGACTCGCTCTCTTAACACGTTGTCGCGATCACTATGTCGCCCATGAAATTCCAGAAGTTTATAACTGAAATTTACTTTTGTGTTATCTTTGAACATTACATTATTGTAACATGGCGTGTGCTTTCCTCATTTCGTTCCCACCCACAGGCAGGCGCATCTGACCACGCCAAGTCCCTCGGGCCCAAGGGGTCAGACGCGCACAAGGCCGCCGTGATCGGCGACACCATTGGCGACCCGCTCAAGGACACGTCCGGACCGTCCCTCAACATCTTGATCAAGCTCATGGCTGTGGAGTCCCTCGTGTTTGCGCCATTCTTCGCCGCCCATGGAGGCCTCATATTCAAGTAGACAAGATAGCAGGAGCATTAGGTGATAGCAAATGAAGGGAAATGAAAAGAGAGGTGGAGTTGAGACTGGGAGTCTGAGAGTTACTTCAATAGGACACCGCTGTTCTATTGGGATTTATTTTTTTCTGAGAAATTCTACCACTGATTTGTGGACTTAATTATGAGTACGGCATTGACACGAGCGGTGGAGATGCATTACAGCAGTTTGTGGTTGTATAAATTAGCTCATATATAGGTTGCTGGATAGACCCGCTTGCATTCATAGGTACAGCGAGTAAGGGAATATATTGGAATAAGTTCACCCATAAACTCAGCCATGTTCTTCATCTCACTACAAGTCTGCAACTCTCTTTCCTTTCCTTTCCTTTCCTTTTTTTTTCAAGGTACAACTCTCCTTTCTACTACAATGCAAACAAGACATTTTTAAGCTCCTATACTTAGAACGTCCCCTTCCCTTTCATCTATTACCCCAACCAGACACACCGTGATGACTGGTGAGCATGCTGCAATTTCCCCCAGAAGAAAAATCAGTCAAAAGAACTTAAAGTGATGTACAGCTGACATTGGCTGAATAAATTCTGTAACGGAATTTCGCAAATAAAAGGTAGGTTACGTGTGTTCTCCATTCTCGGTTTTGAGTTACAGGCATTCTATTACTCTATTAGTTCACCTTCCCAACTAACAAAAAGTAAGATCTTACAATCATTGCTCGATCAAAAAGAAACATCTGCTGCAGACAACTCGATGCTTCTGCAGGTTAAACCAAAGTTAAAACAGACCGCTCCACTGGATCATATCATTCACAAAATATCGAGCTGTTTCTCCTTAAACAGAATACACAAGCAAGAACAAGACATACAGAATAGCCCCAACGAACATAACCCAGATGCTTTTTGAAATGTTATCTTGCTAGGTCTCAAATAAACAAGCACATTTTCGTGGTAAATACATTCTACATAAACTATTCTATCACTTGAATAGATTATTTATCCAAGGTAGCGCGTCCAGCAAAATCATGAATCAACAAATTACAATTGTATACAGTAAGTTAGCACAAACTCTTGCCAAACACTGCTCACCCGAAGCTATCCTTTCCTAATTGTTTTACAACGGTAACATCTCAGTCAATGATTGTAGAGAGAAATAATGGCAAAAAGGGCACATATTCACGGCTCCTCCAAAAGCTCATAAACAGATACAATACGCTAGCGAAGCAGGAGCGAGCCCATTCAATGCTGTGCTGACAGACATCCCAATTCTCAGTTCATCTTTCCTTGTGGAAAATTAACCTTACAGGATCATAAGTCATAGCTGGAACTTAAGATATAAAGTAGGCCTGACCTATGTCACATCCAATCATGCTTCCAGCTTGCTAAACCGCGGCCATTCGAACCAAACATGTTCCAGGTTCTCTCTGTCAGCAAGCGTTGATGGATTGGGAACAGGGACTATCATGTTGTTGATGAATTGTCATCTCACTGAATAAGGCTCTGAATCGCTCGCTTTTGTGGTGGTATTTACAGCCTTCTCAGTAGACATACCACTCGCATCATTTATACAATCACCACTAGTTTGCCTCAAAGTTTCTGTGTTCTCTGGGGAATGATGCTCTTCAGAATTTGTGACATGCTCACCCATAACACCATTGGCTTCAGTACTCTGTGTACTTGAGGTAGGGGAGCAGGGGGCGTGCTTGCTCTGTAAGTCCATGTGTTTGCTAGCCATATTAGTAACAGCGGCAATTTTAGCACAAGTGATTCTGGTTTCTATCTTTTGTCTCTTGCGAACCTCCCCGTCTGCATGTTTGCCATCCACTGTGTTCGTTACCTTCCGCCGCACTGTGGATATTTTTAAGGGCTCATCATCTTCTGAGGGCCTATCAGGCTCCTTTGGCGGTGGATTGAAATCTTCATCGTCGTCATCGTCATAATCTACAAGTCCAGCTGATTTAGATCTGCAAATCTGCGGATCAGCAGGTTGAGACCTGAAAGGGTGAAGGTTAAAAAGATTAGTTAAGCAAGCAACATAAGCAGATAAACAAGAACAAGAAGGCATATCATGAAAGCACTCCAGGAGCTCAAATTCATATCATTTTGCATATGAAGACAATACCTGTCATCAACATCTCTTCCGTTGGCTACCTTAGCTTTACTATGTTGGTTCTGTACATGTTTAGCCCGCCGTCCGGTTCCTGAATCTTCTTCATCACTAAAAAGAACAAAATGTCATGCGGCATGCAAATTCACAGTATAAATTTTGAACTTATGCACGGTCGTCATCATATGTTGCAAATACAATGAAGCAATCAGTAACCAAAAAAACAAACCTGTCCTCATTGAAATAGTCTTCCTCTTCCTTCTCAAGACCTCTTTCTTCTGCCTTCTTTCTCGTGTCAGGCACGCTACCACTTGGCCTTGTTTCAGCACTCTCCAAGTACTTGCCAGAAGAACAAAGAAACAAAATAGAGATCGTCTCATTTAGTAACACTAGTGACAAAATCATATGCAGAAACTAAGGTTCTGGGTTGGTAGTGGAAATAGTATAATTATCATCATCACAAGCTCAGCTCCAAAGATTGCATATAACAACCTGTTGATACTTGAGTCTGAAGGCCTGAATGCTTCCAAAGTGTTCAAACTTCGCGAGTAGATCCGAAAAAGACTCGATCACATAGATGACGAGAGATTTTAGATTTTCCTGCAGTAATTAATTATCCGTAAGTAAGAACTCGTAGTAGCAACCACGTAAAAGCAATACTTCATAGTAATCGAGTCATTCTGAGCATGTACCTTGCGTATGTACTCCAGCAATTCTAATACACCAGAGTGTAGCATATTATATTTGTCCCCGTTTTCAACAAAGGCGTCAATTATTGGTTTCAACAAGTTGAACTTGACAACATGCCGTATAAGATGTTCGTCCTACAAAACATACAAATATCAGCTGTTGGATTTAAAAATGACAAGGTACTTCTATTACTTGTAATGAGCATTAGTTTGCTAGCCATTTCTCAGTCTGGTAATATCAAGCAGATAAAGTTATCAAATAATTACAAATTGTAGTGTTTGGTTCAAATCAGACAAAGGCGGCATATGCAGAATGTATCAGAATAGCTGGTATACTACAGATACTACCTAGAAGCAGTTTTAAGCAGGGAAACAGTTGTGCATAAAGGCAATATGTGACACCGGAGAATAGCATGTCCATGTATTGAAAACATGTATCAGCGTATCGTAAGTGATGTAAGCCATTAGATCAGTCAGACTTACGATACACTTGGGTACATTCAGGTATGGGAATGAGATCTCAGAAATACATCAACACTGCCCAGTATTGTGCCAGTGATGCATGACTTAAGGGAACATTAAGCTTCGGATAACTTTTAGAAAACAAATGCTTCTGAATATAATAGCCAAATTCAATAGGGTCTTACATTTCTGGAGATTATAGTCCGCATAAACCTAACAGCTGCCACAACCAAAAATCTCTCCCTCCGTCTAGTCAACATAAGGATTTTCTCTATAGCATTGTTCATAAGAAAGTTGCACCTACAAGATAATATATGAAAAAAATTGAGCATATGTACAAGATAGAGAAGTATGACTGTAAACAGCAGAAATTTGCATGGAGCAATACTTGATTCTGTAGGGATGATGAACTACACAAAAGCACAGCAGTTCACAAACATTTAGCAATATCTCAGGCTTGATTCGGTGCACTTCAGCATTTCTACCAGCACTGACTGAGTTAGATGTTGTTCGGGAAATACTCCTCGGAGAACAAGAGGATGCTATTACATCAACCAAATAGTCAAGATGCCTTTCATAGAAAATTTCAATAATGACTTCTCTCTGCAGCAGCACAAAAGAAAAGTTAATTACTATAGCTGAATCTGATCCCAAAGAAGTGTGAAATTTCACATGTTTTGATCCAACTTCTACACAACGAGATGCAGTAAAAGGGCCACGATCTAGCAGGATAGTAAGGATAGTAAGACTAATGCTCCAACAAAGAAAATAATCGTAAAGAATGTATAACGGCAGGTTGCACCGGGGCAGCAATGATAAATTCTTAGCCCATATAAGAGACAGTAAAGAATAGTGTTTCAAAGTTAGACAGCAGTATCCTTCACGTAAGAATACAGCAGGTGGCCAATGCTAAGTTCACATCATAACACTTATACCCAAAGTTGGAAACTTAGGGGGATGATTATCGTAAGACACTCCAGAACAGTGGTCCATGATGGTACAGTAGTGCCGTACTTGTAAATATTTTATATAAGTTGATGAAAGAGTACAAAACAGTGAAAACACTATAAATGTACCTAAATTTGTAAGACTGAATCATGGTACAACTGCACTCCTATTCTTGAATGCAAGCCATAAAAAAAGACTACACATAACTTTTGAACTAGCTTTGTGGAAAAGTTACTTACGTGAGCTCCAGACATGGTGAAAGAATCCATAAGTATGCGTAGGATTTCTAAAAACTGACAATGCATTTCCTCACCGAAGTCAGTTACCATGCCTTTAACCTGGAAATTACAGTGATTGTAAGCATGCAATTGATATGATAGCTATTATACTGGCGTTAAAATTTATATTTAGCATTGGAATCCAGAGATGAATATGCCGAGGTATGAGGTAACCTAAAGTTGTCTTGGGAATATAAAACTACAGGATTGGCCTTCTTACCATCTATAGCCAATCACAACTATGTGTAAAGTAATTCTCAAGAACAGTAAATCCATAAGAATAATACCCCCCCCCCCCTTCTCTCCCCTTTTTCAAAATCTAGCACACGGTTTGACCAAGCATGATCTTCAAAACCAAGTTTTTTAGTGCGACTGGTAAAGTACTTTCACAAGGATAAAATGGTACCAATGTTAAGCATAAAACTTACATATCACAACACTAATTGTTAGTCAAAGATTATAAAGTTTCAATTTTAAAATGCATGTGTACATACATTTAGAAAAGGATTATCTATTGTAGGTCATAAGACCTGCAAAGTTCGTACTCTTTTTTAGCAAAACTAAACGATTGCAGGTAGTCAAAATGCTACAAAGAGGGGAAACAAAATTACAAGATATAAAGCTTGTACTTATTGACTTAGCTTACAAATTTGCTGACTTACCAGAAGTCCAAGAAGAGAATTTCCTTCTTGCTGGACAATATATGACCTCAATAGATTAGGATCCTGATTAAGAAAAAGTATAAGGATATCTGTCCTGCATTCATCAAATAATGGAGTGTCAGAAATAGAATAAAATGTGCTTTACCAAAAAAGAACAGAGTAGTTTAACAATCTTTGGTAAGTACCCAGCTGATACAATTTTTCTATCTTGACTCTGCAACACATCGGAAATTATTTCAAAGACACCTTCACCTGAAAGATCCCTGAGGAAAAATAGGTAGTTAGTTGATGACCATCTGATGACAAGTTCTACAACCAAACATTCAAAAAAGAAAACAGAGCAGATACAGCTTGATTCATACAGCGTACTGGATCAGTTGTGCGCATTCTATTAGAAGCATGACCATATTATAGCCCTGTTTGGCAAAGCTAATTTCTCAGAAGTTGTGTCAAACACCAGCATTCTGCAGCAGCTTATTAGTTAAGCAGATTCTCAGAATGAACTAGAAACCAGGAATAAGCAGAAGCTGATTTTCACCAGCTTTTCAAATAAGCTGCTTGTTGAACAAGCAGAAGCGCCAAACAGGGCCTATGCAGGAAGAGACAAGATTACAGGCAAGAAGCATGCGAAAGTCTGAATGATAGCCCCCTATATACCTAGTACATGATTTCCTTAGGAAGCCAGAAGTTAAATGATAGTGAAGCAAGCAAAGGACTGCCAGGCAGTGAAAACAATGGCACCACCACCACAGGAGCACCGGTATCAAAGGCTATACTTGAGAAGAAGACAGCACAGAAGGGTCAAAACACAAACAGCTAAATTACAGTGAAAGTGCATTACTTAGTAGTGTGAAAATTAAGCCCAGTTATCAAAACCATGCGTAGTAGAAACAGTGATGCTTACACTACACAGCGCATGGTAAATAGCATATTGTAACAATATAAAGTTTCACATTAAGTTTCCTTGGACTACTAATATGTTATTTTTCCTAGAGAGGAAGCAGTCTGCCACAGCCACGAGTTGTCATCATAACCCTATTGAATATTTATATATATGCTATGGCAAGCACAGAAATCTTAGGGCAAATTGCCTTCAAAATTTGTTTGGGCCCACCCTTTTTCAAGGGAAATCAGGCAGCGACTGTAAAATCAAACATTTTAAATTTCCACTACTCGGTCTTTGCCCCTTCAACAAGGCTTGGATTATCTTGTTTATGAATAGATAACACATGACCTTCCTCGGTTTCGAAGTTCATCATTTTGAATATGAGATATAGTTCCCCTTATCTCTCATAATCAGGTACAGAGTTGGCCTCCCAAGCCGTGGACAGACTCAAATTCCACCTGATCCTTAAATTGTGCCGGCCTCTAGCACACAGTCTCATCATGAAAGGTCAGATGCATTGCCACCTATTGACAAGGTTAGGTGTTCTCTCTAGTTACCATCCCATGCAGATTCTTAGTTAGCCCGCCACCCCTTGCTCCTTCTCATGATCTGCATCTGCTCCCAAATCTGTGGAGAAAAGTTGGAGGAAAGAACAGGACAGGCAAGGTTTCCCCGGTCAGCTTCACTGCTGCTAGGACAGCACCTGTGGCAAAATAGAGGGCCTGGCGGCACTAGCAACTGGTTATGTAAACAGCAATGGGTTCATCTAAATGGGTGGTGGCAGTTTTGGCTGCTGGGGAAGTGGTGGATTTCAATTGACTCAATCCATTATCATGCAGATCTGCCTGCCATGAAAGGGTTTGACTGGCAGATGGATGTGTTGCTTATGTGAGGGCACGAATCACAGTTTAGGCTTTTCTATGGTCGCACTGCATTGAATCATTTCTTCAGAACATGGTGGGTTGTGGGTGATTACAGATAAAGCTTTTGTGGTGTGGAGGGGTCCTAATCAGCAGGAGACCACCCAATGTAGGCCAGGAGAAAGCCGTTGCTATGCTCTCGTTTGTTCTCCCATGGCTGCAAGCATCAGGCGAAGTTGCCATGGAACCAATAGGGTATGCCTCCGCCCTCACTTGCTGCCGTAGCG
Organism: Eragrostis tef; assembly: GCA_000970635.1. Classification (NCBI taxonomy): domain Eukaryota; kingdom Viridiplantae; phylum Streptophyta; class Magnoliopsida; order Poales; family Poaceae; genus Eragrostis; species Eragrostis tef. Next base: position 53,232 of record LAPY01000221.1, read on the forward strand.
CAACAATCCTTGCCTAACATGTAGCAAGTGTCCACAAATAGTATAGAATGGTACAGAAATCTTGGTGGTTGGCATACACATACCTTCAGTTAAGGAAAATGGAGTCCACAGGGGCAACAGAATGGCAGTACTAGATATGTTTGACTAGCAGTGGGCGTTCGGGTTTACCCGACAGGTCGGGTCGGGTAAATCGGGTTTTATAAACCTCGGGCTATCAAAAATAAAACCCAAAATCCCCCCAAAAAATGAAATACCCGAGACTTCGAGTTTCGGGGTGGGTATTCCCCGAAGTACCCGAGTTTCAGGCCATCCTCCGGTGTTCCGCAAGGAGGGATGGGGGCGGCAGCGATCGCGCCGCGCTAGGTAGTGGGGGGAGGTGCCTGGATTATGGCTTGGCTATGGCGGCAGCGCACGAGGGTGTGGTTAGGCGACGGCAGCAGCACGCAAAAGAAGATGCCAGGCGATGGCAGCGCTCGAGGGCACGCGAGGCGGCCGGACGTCGCATGAGGAAGGAGACGCCGTACGTCTCGCTCTTAGTGGAAGAGGAAGAGACCTGGGGGGTGGCAGGAAATTGGGAGGGGCAGAGAGCGGCGAGGCAGTGAGCGGCACATGAAGGGTGTCCGCAGGAGGCATGCGGGGCGGCGGCAGGAAAAGCTATTGATGGCGGCTAGGGTTTGTTGTGGCATAGTATAGGGCATGGAGTCTTTGGGCTGGGCCGAAGTGGAGGACGCTAGGCTGCTGCTATTTCGGGTAGTTCGGCCCGTTTTTCCCCCGGACTATTTTCAGGTTTATAGATTCACAACCCGATATAACACCCGAATTTTCGAGTTTCAGGTTTTTCGCGTTCGGGGTTTGGGTGCCGGGTTTTGTGGCCGGTGCTAGGCTTGACACTATCTGGTTAGGAAATTAACATGAACACAGTACAGCGTTCAAGGGATATTTAAAGCAGTATAGTGCTGAGAATGTGAATACTATAAGGTTTGAACCAGGCCAAATTCAGCTGATCAACTCCATCTGATATTTTCATCATTCCATGACTACCCTATCCCATTTCCATCCTCTTAATGCAAGTAGTGCACAACAAGACGCAACAATCACAAGTAGCCAACTGAAAGAGGTCCTAAAAACAATATCTTTGAGTTATTAACAAACATAGACTACAGCCATGTGTTAAATCACCGTTGTTTGGAGAACTGACAACACAACGGCGGTGCTCAATTACGCTTTTGCAGTCTAGCCAAAGGGCACAACAGAAGGGAAAAAGAATGAAATCGATGAAGAACCTACCGAAATAGTCGCAACTGCTGGACAAGTGGTAAACTCTTACTAAGAGTGCAAAACTCATGCAAGAACAGAACCTGCAAATATCAAAACTTCGTTAGCATTGTCATTAAATAAGAGTCAAAGCACTAAATACTTAAATATCAATCCAGATTCCAGTAATTGCAGCAGATAGGCAGTTAAAGCTGGCTTGTGCCAGATTACCCAAACATAAGACAAGATAGATCTGTGACAACTGACAACAAATGAAGTCTGGAAAGATGCCAACGAATGGGACCCACATACAAAAGTCTTGGGGATATGTCTCATTAAAGTTTGTTTGTATCAATCCAAATTACCTGAAGACAATTTGAAACCATTTCTAACAGACCAAAATCCTATGGAGAATAATTAGACTCAAAATGATAACCAAATTTAACAAATCATATACTTCCAGAATTTATCCAGCAAATCTTGAACAGAGCACAGCTCATTCAGCTATCCTAAATCAACACAAATCATGAAACAATCCCAGTTTCAGACAACAATCATGTACATCTTAATCAAGGCCAAGTGCTATACATCGGAACCATTTCTAAACATGCAAGGAAAAATCTTGCCTGCCAGCTACAATAATTGTACCACCTAACTCACTTTCATTTGGCACTGCAAGGAGTTGGCTTACATAAATGACATTGGTTAATGCAAATTAAAAATGGAGGGAGTACATAAAACAGTAGATAAAGAGACCATCCTATCATTAGCATGAGATAGAATATTGTCTCACCAATTCTCGCTTGGACTCCATAGAAATATCCGGTGATCTCATCTTAGCAAATAGTTCTCTTATAAAGAGAGTATCGTCCTTGAGTAAGGAAATAACCTGCAACCGGATCAATATGTCGTAAGTGTCAAAAGGGGGAAAATTATAAGAATACCAACACCAAGGGAAGATCAAAATCACTAACAGATGCATTATTTGTGTGTATCATTGTGTTGAGACTTGCTAGAGTAGCATCATCCAATACTCGTGGTAATATAACATCCTGGAATGTAAAAACAAAAAGGTCAAATGGAAGAAAAGGCCAAATAAAAAGATTAATGCCGTATTCTAATGAGGTAAAAAGGAGTTAGCAACCAATAGCATAGACATACTGACCTTAAGGTAGCCTATTCTGTAAGTCTGATGTATCCTTGAAACCACAGAAAGATTTTTAATAGGAATTGCCTGTAGAAATGTGGAGAGACATGGTTTTGCATTAAATAACCATTTGCTTTCAACCATGATAACATATGCAAGAGAAATTTAATACCTCTTTAAAAACTACATGATCCTTCAGAAAAGCACGATGCTTTTGCGGTCTTGGAACCTCTGGATCATCTGTACAGAGTATGACTCATTAGGAAAGGAAGCAGCATCTCCAGTGTAATCAGATGATACATAGAAACTTTCTCTGACAAAAACAATAGGATGAACAAGAAGAAACAATGGAGAGAACATACATTCAAGGGCGCCTATTATGTCAAGGATATACTCATCGGAGAAAATCTTGTCAAAGATTGATGAACTGTTCAACAATACTGCAGATTAAAGCAACATTAAGTACCAGCCTCAGAGATCCAGCAAACACGCTTTAATAGATATGTACTTACTGATTCCCTTGACTAATTTGAAAATCATGTGAAGATCATCGGTGTCCTCTATATCCTCGCACATTCTGAAAATGTCCACTAGCTTTGGAAAAAAGTCACGCTGCAAGAATTCGCAAGAAGTTCAAGAATTCATGTCAGACGAGAATGATCATATCGAAAAAATAAAAAATGGTGCCATCATTTCTAAGCATTTGGCCTTATGTCACTTTCTTGTAAGCTACAGTTAAAACTTCAGGATGTTTGAAGGAAATCAACCAAAGTGGTCAGAATGGACTTTCAGCAGGAAATAATACACAGCATACAGTACAATATGTGCACCACGAGTGATGTTTCAAAAATTGAAACAAGCCAATGCTATATCGCTAGGAGGCAATCTCCCAGAAAGTTATTAACAGAAGAAAGGGGAGTTTCTTTTTTTCAAATAATTGGGAATAGCACGAAAACATCCCTCTGAAATTCCTATCTTACACGAGTTAGGAGAAAAGTTAACAGCAAAGAAAAAAGAAATATATACTTGAGACCATGCCATGGTATAGTTTAGATGACTTACATCTTGCGTTATCAGCTCTGCCACACGGATTTGATCTGTAATACCACCCTCCAATATGGTCTGAAGATTTATCATCAGTACATTAAAATTAGTTACTGGTCAAGTGATTATAAAGAATCAATACAACCCCCCTCTCCCCAACACACAGACGTTCTAAATATCTATGTATCAAATAGGTAAAAAATTTGGGTAGCAACATCAATAATGCAAGTCAGTTAATAGACTGACTGGGATGGGTGTGGAAAGGTTTCATGTGATTATACCTCCAGAGTATCTATTGTTACATGCTGCAAACAATAACCAACGCAAAACTTGCATGACTGGCAGATAGCCAGAAGAACAAGGAAATACTTATGGAGTACAAGACCCAAGCTTCCACATGTATGCATCATCGAAATGGGGCTTCAGTAACATGATTGGGCAAGGCATAAACCTCAATCCTCAAATGAGATTGAATGAATATCATTATTGTCATAATAGACTGGTAACAGAGTAAACACAGAACTAAAATATAAAACCAAATAAATGGATGCTGCAACTGAGTGTGATAGTTAAACTAACAATGGTTTCATGAGAAGAACACAGAAAAATTTCAAACCTTTAAAAGCAAAGGAAGATTCGATAATTCAACTGGTGGAAGCTCCCTGAAGTCGCCGTTAGCAGAGCGGAATGTATCATCTGCAAGGAACGAATGGTAAATTAAATAGAGCCACTGAACGTCTGAAACCAGCACTATATGAAGAAACAATGCAAAGATGTAGGCCATACAGCAAGCTGTGACATGGAGAGGCAACACTACCTCCAGATTCTTAAAAAACAAGGCTCAAGGCATAACACATCTCCGCATAATATAGAAATGAATAGTATTTTCAGAACTTTAACATTTGGGCATCATGAGTTCATGGCTTGAATATTTATGAATGGAAGCAGTGTTGTAATCATCAAGCTGGCCCATTTCATCCATGTAACACCATGCAGTAATGGTTCCAGGGTCAGGTTGCGGTTATTTTCTCCGCTGGGAAATCAACTTTGTTACAAAAGAATTTACCAGCACCGATAATAATTTTCAATTATGGCTCCAAAATAAAGAACAACTTTTACAAATCCAATCACGATCCCTAAACAAAACCCAACTTAGCAGGATAACATGTTTAAAGCAAAGTTGGATCTACCATTCGAATGCAATATTCTAGAGGCTTCTAGAGAATCCGACGTTTGACGAGGACCAACTTCAAGAGCTGCATGACATGAGAAAAGAAGAAGTATGAACCTTATGAATAAATAAATAGCAAGAGATTTTAAACAACTTACCACCAAGGTTATTGAACTGCAGGCTTCTCTGAATGTCACAAATATTGTCCCTGGATAGCATCACAAAGACCAGAAAAATTAAAAACAAAAAAGAGAGAGAAATTGAAGGTACAAATTAGTCCACAGCTCTTTTTTCCACCTACCATATGTAGGAGCATCCTGTAGCTTCCTGGAAGCTCAGTGCTAATTCTGTTGCCGCGTCATGGTCCCTCCATGAAATGATTGTTTCTAATATATGAAAAATGGGTCAGCAAGCCACTTAAGATATAAAAATTATTTACTGGGGGATAGAAGGATGGTGTGTTAGAACACCTTCTTGCTTTCTGTAGATATCCTCAGATGTAATGTTGTGGACGAGCAGTGTCTCGTTATCCTCCTCATCCAAAACAGTCAAACCAAGTTCTTTTGAACCCTGGAATCAACCCATGAATCATGAAAGATCTGAATGGTAAGCCTAAAAACTAAAAACAGATAGTACAGCAGAAAACATAGTGCCACATAACATGAGCAGTTGTCTAGGTTTTCATTTCAATAGATGTACTTTTACGCAAGAAATAAGTTTGAATTTCTGGATAGAATATATGCCTAAAAACCCAAAAAGAAAAATAGGAACTTGCACACGAGCTGAGCGTTCTTGACAAAGAAAGCGCGTGTAGATCCAACTGAATTGCTATAACATGAGGGGTCAGCTTTTGCACAGTTTGGACCCCAGGTATGTCACAGTTTTACTACAAGTTGCAACTAAAACCAAAATGTTCTTGCACAAAAGGTCCCACAAAGCAAAATGTGTGACCTAAAATACATGGTTCTGGCGGTATTAGTTTCAGTTCTAAAAACTTTGAGCAAATACAACTAAATCTGATAAAAAAAAACTGTATTGCTGAAAAAATGAGGTTTGACGGCAGTTTCATCTATTGTAGAAACAGGACGGAGACAAACACAAATAATGATGACGCAAAATGGATACAAAGATAAACTAGATTCGCACCTAGACAATTTTAGTGAATGCTATGAAAGAAATTAGTAGTTGAGTTGGCTAAATATTCATAGTGTGAACCCAATGTCAGTATAGATATGTACCTCAATGTACTCAATCGAAACATGCCCTGTTCCTTGATCATCCCATTTTCCTCCATCAGCCAAACGGTACACTTTGACTCGCTGAAGCAGTTACCAGAGCACAGAAACAAGAGATACAAAAATACATCAAAAAAGATAATACAAACTCTTTTAACAGATACAAGCAAGAGTTAGCATCTTGGTTGAAGACAATAAAGTACAATGAGCTTGGACAGCTCAATTAGAGATCAAAGGTAAAGTCATGCAAATGGTCAGGATTCTGAAAGTGGTGTGGTATTGGTTCACAGCTTGCTACTGCAGCAATAATAAAGGCCAAAAAATACAAATTTTGTTAATTTCGTAACATCACAATTACAATACCCATCATTCATAAGCCACTAACAAGGATATTTTAGTTTCCAACTACTTCCGATTGAAGGATAGCAATCAAGCATGAATATTTCCAAAAGCCACAATTGTTTTAAACAAAATATGTAAGAACAAAAGCTCTGGGAGTACTTTTTGAAGAACTCTGTATATACACTAAAAAATATGGCTTCACAGAAGCAAGATCACAAAAGGAGATACCATAGAATGCTGCCATAAATTGAATAAAAAAGGATTCTTAAATGTTGAACTATATTAGATCATACCCACCTAAGATTGACATGATCGCTAGGTGGATTGATTCAAATATTCATAATTACTGCGCGCTTTTTAATACTTCAACCATATGAAGACGTGATTTCTAGGTGAATTGGTTCAAATATTCCTAATTATTGCATAATGTTTTAACTTTGTAATGAAGTTTCAGATAGACAGGCTCTCCTGATTCTACAAAAGTTTCACATCAAAATAAAAGGATGGTGCTACATGCGACAAAGTAGCCAAAAAGGCAGCAGATAACTTATATGGCATTTTGTACGATAACATGATTGAATCATGCATTTCGACTTGCTTTGATCTATTGACCTGATTCGTACGACCGCCAAGGACATTTTTCCTTCGTTCAAATATGCAAAATCATTGTGCAAGAAAGGATAGTTGCATACTGTTCCAACTACTCGCTTAGCTGCTAGTGCCGCTGAGTTATTAACCGAAAGGAGATGCGCAATTCAGACAAGCCCTGTTGTGACACTTGTCCAGTTAGTTCCAAACATGCAGCTCCGTTCGATGCGCGAAAGACCTAAACCCCTTCCTGCCTAGTCCTCACCAAAAAGCAATTTTTAGAACATGTTCAATATTAGAATTCACCAAGTAACAGGATACTCAATCCCCGTCGAAGAAACACCAAATTGCCAGCTCCAAGAGCAGCAAACACGGATCTAAGTCACGGCTGGCCCCCAGAAACTCCCCAACTCCCCCATGGGCAATCCCAGCAGCTACCTTTCAGGACCCGCTGTGCCCTACCAATCGAGAATCGCCAGACGCGACGCGCACATGCCGGCCTATCAAAACAGCCGCGAGCGGATCTACTTATCCGAAGCTCCCAGAACCCCCACAGAGCATCCAACAAGTAGGGAGACCTCACCTGCATGTTGCTGTTGTGCGCCGTCGACACGGCGGCCTCGCCGCCAGGCTCCGCATCCCTCCGCTCCTGCTCCGCCATCCCCGCGCCCCGCGCCCCGCCGGCGCCTGCTTTCCGAACCGGAGCCTTTTACGGGCGGGGCGGAGGTGTCTCTCCCGCCGCCGGGCGCTTTTTCAGCAAGTCGACGGCGCAGGCGGCGAAACCCTAGCCACCATCAACGAGCTCCCGCTCCGCTCTCCGCCTCCCCCTCTCTGCCCTCTCGCTCTCCTCGCGGCTTCAGGCTCGGCGTTCGCCTTTCCCCTTTTGCCCCTCTGGATTTACGTGAATATTGTTGTGCCCGCGTGTTTGTTATGTTTACGCCCTTTGCATTAGAGAAAGAAAATAATGGCGTGCTCAAAGAAAATTAAGAGTGGCTGTGAAGGAACTAGGGGGTCGGCAGAAGGGAGTGTGGACTGTGTGCGAGTATGATTGGGCAATTGAGTATGTCACGGCCTGGTGTGTTGGTCATCGGGACTCTGATAAACATTGTTTTGGAGTTGGGACCCACACGATATTAGTTTGATCACTAAACTGTTTTTATTTGACATGGATAAGTGGTCTTCAATATAAGACCTAAAGAATGCATTTTTCATAAGAATATAAGCTTGTGCTTTTCAGAAAATGAGTCATCTTGTAAAAAAGACCCTTAATGAACCAGAACGTAATAAGAAGACCATTCAGGTGACAGGTACATGCTTTCTTCCTACTCAAAAGTACCATTAGCTCTAAACATTTTTTTTAAGCAAGCCATCTGGCGCACCATTAGCTCTAAACTTTATTAATACTAGCGAGAATCGAAACCGTATTGTGTGTGGTTCACTTCGCGAACATATCAAGTGTTACAAGGCCTTAAGGTGTTACCGTTTCAAATTTGCACATTTGTATAGCTCGAAATCCAACAAAAATATAGATAGATAACCTATGTCATTCTCTACCATCATGCCAAATTTGAGATGCAACGAAAATTTGTACAAGATGCCAGAAATCGGTGTATGAATAGTGCGGGTTGTGACTGATAATCTCAGACCCAAAACCCGTTACTATTCACATGGTGATTTCTTTTTTCTTTTGTTGCTCGTTCCACAAGTTTTAGTTGCAATTCAAAATTTACGTGATTGTAGATGATTGTATCCTCTATCAATTTATATTTTTGTTACAATTTTAGACGCATATTTGAAGGTGTTATCATGTTTGGTAACATGGTAACATCTAACATGCTTGTTCTCGGTTCACTTTAACTCGCGCTACCGCATGAACTACTCTTTTTCTCCCTCTCTACATATCTTGTTAATATATTGATAATAGTGTATCTTTACGAACCAATCACCCATAAAATGTCTATTTACAGATGGTGTCATGGACACTTGGCCCTGCCATTAACCCACTAACCTAAATTATCTATGAGTTGTGACTTTGCTTCCACTCCTCCTTTGCATTTTGTTTATCTCACCACGAAGCATATGCTTCCTATGTACATGGCAATGATAAGATAGATAACAATAAGAAGTGATATTGTAAACTAATGGTGACATAATGAACATAGTAAAAAGAAAAGCAAAGAAACCCATCGAGGTTAGTAGAATGTAAGACACTTTAGTTGGGAGTGTGTGTTTTTCGCCTGGTGGGAATGCGAGAAAAAAAAAGTAAAGTAACTATTGTTGTTTCCATCAACCTAAACTTTAAATTAGTGATATCTAACAGATAATAATTTTATTTACCAAATTAAAATTATCTAGAAGTAGGCAGGTGTTTCTTTTGTGGTCATATGAAAAGACTCATTCGAAATGAAAGTATATTGATTGTGTTTAACAAGTAATTTAGGTTTAGGTATCGTGCATGTTCATCATCGGTTCATGTTACAAAACCAAGCATAAGAGGATAACAATAATAAGCAAGGCTAATGAAACCCAAAAAAATTATAATTCGAAGCAGGTACATGCCAACCGGTCAAAGACAATAGAAAATTGGTGATAACTGCACGATAAATCTTGAAACCCAACTCGACGCAGTTCTCAAGCACTTCATAACCATTTGTACACATGGTGTCGCGGTCGTGTCACAATACATCAGCTACCAAGTCTGTGCTTGTATTTGTTATCCCATTTACCCATAATAATCTGATATATTATATTTTGCATTCTATTGAAGATAAAAAACATATTGCAGTTATGTTGAGCTACTGCTTTTATCTTGGCTTGCCTATAACTTCTAAGCATCATGCAACATTTATGTTAAATCATAAACTATAGTGCAAGATGTAGCATATAATGTTATCATACCTTTTTAAAAACAAGTGATATGACTAAAAAATGTTAAATAATCATCTAAAAAAGTGTCAAATCGAATCCTAAAGGAGAAATAAATGTTTCCTAATAGGAATCGAGCAATAAAGGCACTTGATTTGTTTGCTTGTGATTGTTTGCTTACTTGATTCTTAGAGCCTCTCTCACGTATTTGATTCTTTGCATGAAAGAAGACAGAACGATAAGCAACGAGAAAAAGAGGACGCGTGCACCATATTCATCACTAGAGACCTGAAAAAAATGTACCTTTCTTTTTTGGCCTAATTTCAATAGGACAAAGGTAGACAATGTTTTCTTTCTCTCTCTGCCAATGAGACATTCTAGCAAAGTAATTGGATGTGCCCCTAACTTGGTGTGATTTGCCTTGTTGGCGTCTCTTAGGACTTACTCTATATAACACATGAAAATTGAAGTACGTCAAGAGAGTTTGGTTTACTGGCAGCGCATCACGCGTAATCTACAGCTGCGTTAAGCAAAAAGTTGCACAATTCTTGGTTCGTACAAAGAGCTCAGTGCACCATGCTACAGATAATATATTGCTTTAGACCAAGTTATGGCACCAATTTGGATGGCTAATCTTTGGTGCCACCTTCACTTACGTGTGATGAGATGGGGCTGGCAACCAAGCATCTCCGAAGAATGTATTTTGCTATTACTATTTTCCATCTATTTTATTCTAAATAGTTATCTACTCATCCTTATATTTTTCTATGATCATTTAAACAAAAGATATCATTTTTCCTAAGGTTTTAAATAAATTTATATCTCTTGTATTATCTATTAGCAATCTCTTCGCTAAAGTTTAAATACTCTACTACAATTTATATATTTCCTACCTGGCATGCGCATCTTGAATCCATCATCCCCTTCCCTCCCCTGCTTCGAATCCTCCGCCCGTCTCCAAAACCCACACCCTCCCCAAGCCTCGCCGCCTCCGCCACCCTCGCCATCTC
>LAPY01000221.1:75229-86711 GCA_000970635.1 Eragrostis tef
TGAGCTAAAATTTTGGCAGATGATGGTAAATTGACCAGTTAATGTATAGCAAACCCGCACCTAAATAAATTTTGCAAATACAACATTACTTTCAATATCTTTGGGTAATATGTTTTGCTTTCACATATGCGTGCGGGCATGCCAAGTTACTTACGTTGATTTTGTTACTTTAGAAACTTCCTCAATCAAAAATTTGTTCATCCTTGTCCGTATTAGCCGTGTGACAACTGTTGGGTGCTGATTCATTTTGCAATGCAGTAGCATTAGCCTTTGCTGAGCTGACAGTTCTTTTTGTGCTGTCTTGTTCTGTACCCTGTTGCAATGGCATGCTTCCTTTTATTCCAGATATAGGTGTCTCTTTGTAGTTGATTGAGAAGGCCTAAAAGTCTAAAGTAGGATAAAGTAATATTTTATTGTTGTGTTCCATCTTTTCAACCTAACCAAATGTAGGATAACGTAATATGCTATTTTTGTACACAACATTTTGTTGTTCCATGCTCATGTTACCATATGTATCTTTTGGAAGATGTGATTTAGCTGGTAACCACTGTTGCGTATTTCCTGGGTTCCATACGCTGTAAACTAATTTATTTACTTTTGCTTAGGCATTTGATCTTATCAGTATTTTCTTTTGGTTATTTGCAGCAGCTTTTCATATGTTTGCCTGATTTATTTGCTTATCCTAACAGGTTGATGCTGTAGTATACCTAGTAGATGCATATGATAAAGAGCGCTTTGCTGAATCAAAAAAGGAGCTTGATGCTCTCCTTTCTGATGATTCCCTGGCCAATGTTCCATTTCTCATCCTCGGCAACAAGATTGATATTCCATATGCTGCTTCTGAAGAGGAGCTGCGGTATCATCTAGGCCTTAGCAACTTCACAACCGGAAAGGGCAAGGTCAACCTAGGGGATTCCAATGTCCGACCTCTTGAGGTTTTCATGTGCAGTGTTGTTCGCAAGATGGGCTATGGCGACGGGTTCAAGTGGGTTTCCCAGTACATCAAGTAGGGCCCTTGCCGAGACGCATGCTTGTCTCAGCAATTTTTTGCCTTGTTATTGGTTCTGGTTAGTTTGTCACGACAGTGATGATCATCATGACGGTATCAAGGGTATGAAGAGAAACGGTGCTTAACAATGGGGAACATGTTGAAATCCAAACAGTTTGTTATGTCAAACTCCTAAAATTCTTTTGCCTTTCCATAGGATGTTTACCAAGGACTTCATGGTGATGGATTATATGATTATTGGTTTCTTAAATTACGTCTTATCTCACTGGTTGCATGGAATATTTTTTACATTCTCAATGCTTGTGTTTATCTTCTCTTTAATTAGTTCTTCCATGTTCGATGCATCTAACAATGATGTTGTCAGTACTAATTGCTCTGCAGTACAATGGTGGAATTTCGAGATAATAGAATTGTGTGGAGTGTAGATGGCGATGGCTCAGTTTTCTGAGTTGAATTATGATGATCTAATAGCCGGAATGCAGATACTCGCATCGAATCTTCTGTGAGGGAAACACTCTGGCCCTGTAGAAAATTACGGGTAAGCGATAAACATCAATTGTAGAGAACGGTTCTAAAAAGTAAATATAATGTAACAAATGCGATCAAATTTCCTTTTCCAAAAACAATGTACACATACACATGGGCCTTGTTCGGCAAGCTGAATGACAACTGTTTTCTTGTAGCAGCTGCTGAAGAAATAACTACGAACGAGCTTATGGCCTAATCTTTGTGCCAGACATGATTTGGTTCGTAGATTTTCTTCAACCTATATCATTGGTTTTGCCTTCTTCGACCCAGATCAAGGTTGCCGTGCTCAACAGCTGCTCCCGCTGTCCTGCATGCCTGGCAGTTGAATCTGCTCCTTTGCTAACTTGTTAATTTTCAAGCTGCTGGCTCTCAGTCTCTCACCCTCCCCTTGCTAACTTGTTAGCTTTCGCGCTGTTGGCACTATTCTCGCCCTTGCGACTCACGCCCAATCTCGCCATCGCTTGAATCTTGAAAGATTGAGGTTTGAACTTTTAAATGACATTGAAGTCATATCTATAAATTGGTATAGAAACATGTTTAGTAAATTAGCAAAAGATTAAAATGCACATCATGTTCTAAACTAGTTATAAATGGTCATCTAGGTCCATAAACTTCTAAAGCGACCATCAAAGTCCGCTATGTAATTATGTTGTTGCTGCCTAGGTCCATACCTCTTCGTGCGTGAAATAGAACCGAAGTGGCTGTGGGAATTTTATCTCAATGGTATTGCAGTTCATATGTCATATTTGAAACTGATACATTTGATAAGTTCGATCAAACGTACATAATTTGCTGCTTAACCCTGGCATGCTGCCGTTGAGCACAACTCCAAATTGAGCACTGGCGCCAATCTTCCCGCCTTCTCGTTGTCCCTCCGCACTAGCACGCTACGTTGGTTCTATTTCACCAACGAAGGGGTATGGAGTTGGGCAGCAACAAGATAATTAAATTCCGAACCTGGATGGTTAGTTTAAGAATTTACGGACCTAGATGACCACCCTTAAATAGTTTAGGAACCCTCGGGTGCATTTTACTCGAAAAAAAAGAAAATAAACTACACTATAACAGAAAAAGTATCGCTAAACTATATCTTTCAATGCCTATTTCACCGAGCTGCTATTTTCTTGACTTTCAGACCATAAACTATATTTTTAGAAAAATAGTTTCGTAAAATTATATTTGTATTACCCCTTTATGACTGGGTGTTGCAACTTGCTGGCTAGAAATTATATTTCTTAGTACTTCAAAACAATATTATTGAATTAAAGGTTTGTGCAAATTGATGATTTTGTGTTCAACTGAAATAGTAAGAAATTATCATTAATAGACATATAGCTACTAAGTGTTACAAACAATGAGCCTCAACACCCCAAATTTCGTAACTTCCAAAACTGTAGCATGTTCACTTGCTGAATTGTCACCTATTTTATGCAATCTGAGTAATGAGCATAATTCAATATCCGCCTGCTAAGATTATGCATGGAAAGCGTGAAAACAATGTAATAACAGTGAAATGACTATTATTCAGTACCACAAAACTAAAATTGTTAATGTGGCTAATCGTTTTAGCTTTTTTATGACTAGACATTCTCCTTCCTACTGCTCATCATTGGATTTCACATGAAACCCGAAAGGCAGCACAATTAGGCTCTGCGATATATAAGCATAATTTTTTCTTAAAATACTGAAAAGGGGGGAAAATTTCATGGCGTAATGGAAGGAATCGGACGGGAAAGCATAGGCTAAAAAACATCTAGCACTGTAATATTGTGATAATAAATGGGAGCTATGATGCTGCAGTCATCCTATGCAAAGATAAATAAAGCTCATCGTCTGTTCAAAAAGAACAGTGGGAGAGTGTAAATGATGAGTACAAGATCCCGTCATTGTGTGGAACAGCCGAACAGCAAAAGAAAGAAAGAAAGGGGGAGTTCACATTATCAGATAACTTCTTGATGAATTATGAATTCAGTGCAGCCTATTATCATCTTGCTGCATGTGGTACCTGTCAGTGAAGTAAGGTGAAATAGCCAGGAAACGCCGGCATGGGTTGATGTCAGTTCTAGTCCAGGAGGAAGCGGGCATCAACTTAAAATTATACATGGATGCTGTGAGACAACAGGACCAGGCATCGTTTAGGCGTATTCTCAGTGCACAATTTGTATTTCTGTAAAACCGAGACTATAATGGCCCATTTGATCCAGCACTGGTGGAGTCTTGCACTGATGATAATCTGCTGCAGCAAGCTATGATGCTCAATTTACAGAAAGCCTTCCAAAATTGCTGTTACTTAGAGAGCCTGTACATGAGTTCATAATACATATTCTATGTGCCCTCAGAACAGTAATGAAAATGCTAGTACGACTGACCAAAGATTCAAATTGACGATCCTTTCCTTTAAGAGTTCAGTGACTTTGTATGCTAACTCAACATGGTGGGGTACACTACAAAGAGGGAGTAGTCAGTGTGTCCATTGGTCTGTTCTTGATAATTTCAGTGCTGAAAGAGATGCCCCAGTCTATCGTGCGGAGGCACATTATGCAACATGCTGTTGCACCTTATTGATGTTGTGGAGATGGAAAGTGCTTCTCAGGCAACCATGCTGTCTAGGTATGCATACTCAGAGGATGAGAGCAGTTATGGCTGTATACTTGCACAAATTCTTCAGAAGAGATGGTAAACAGCATGAGTAGAAAAGATTATGTTGTTCAAGGCATGATGTTGCTTGGACAACATTTTCAGTGGGGCAGTAGTGTAACACCTGGCTATATGTATTGTTGTGCTATGGGCTGCTGTGCTGTTCCAAGACCCAGCGCAAGGCCCAAGCCAAGTCTGCAGCACACTATAAAAGATCAGCCATGAGCAGCAAGGGGGAAGAGAACAGAAAATCAATTCAGAAGTTGGCGGCAGAAGATTTCTGTCTGTGCGTTTAGGACATCTCCTAGTATTCATGATTGGTTATTGAATCACAAAACAGGTACTAATAGGCGAGTTTTTGCACCCAAAAGAGGTTCATCTCCCTGGCAATCAGGTGACCCATCAACGCTGCTTGGTAGGGTAGTGTTTAAGAGCTCAAACCAAACTTGCCTGTTAGTTTGCCGTTGAAGTGTCTGAATCTGATTCTTTGGGTGCCCTCTGCACTAGAATCACAGCTGTATTTTCTTGCTTCATCATTGCCTGCTGAAAATTTGAATGAACGATATGCCATATGTGGGACATATGCTATGGAATATACCAGGAATAACAAGCAATAGTGAGGTTCACATGAGCAAGAGGTACATTTGTTGCAAAGAGATATAGTTCCATCCAAGACTGCATACCTTGAGAACCTGTTTGATGTACAAAATACATAAAAAAGAAATAATATTTATTTACACACATCAGGGGAACGAGCAAAAAGTATTTGTGAAATTTCGCAAGACAAATAATTAAATTCAGCTAACTTACTGGCAGGCTCCTGTGGGTTTTATTTCTAGCCTACCCAACTTGTTTGGGATTAAAAAAACTTTGCTGTTGTCAAAGGAAGTATTCATGTTCATATAGGTAAAAAAACATCTTTTCTGATGTGATATAAAAGTTGAATGGAGTACACTGTACACATGGGTAAATAAATAATTACAGTTCTCTTCTTCTATTTTTTGAATAAATATTGTATCAGAGAAAAGAGTGGTATATTGTTGGTTAGAGTTAGCAAAATCGAAGAGTACAGCGCAGCACAACATAGCAATGGCTAACTACTGCTTCGATGACAAGAACTCTAGAAAACAAAGAAATTATCGTCATGATATCTCAAAACAGCCGAATGTTTTTTTTTTTGGCTTATTATATAGAAAAGGAGTTCAACTCGTTCCCCTATGGATGACCGGTTTAAAGATTCTTCCATCACGACGTTTCTTCTAATAATGCATTTCATTGACATATTCAGAGTCTGTAATTGTGCTGAAAGCTTTGAAAATCAAGTCTCCATTAAGTTCGAGTCATCATCTAGCACATTACCAAGCCAGCAGACACAATTCAAACTACCACAGTGGCTTCACAGTCGAACTACCACCACCTGCAACTCTCCTGTTACAGAGTCCTCTGCTCCTTCCGAGAAATGCATTACATCCTTTTCTGTAACTGAAACGAGAAATACTAATGAAGCAGACAAAGTGCAGTGATCATGCAACCAGTAAGGCCAATAGTTGCTCATCTGACCATCTCAGTAGTGCAGCATGGCTATCATGCTGGACACAGCACATAAAAATGTTCCAAAAACTAAAAAGTAGATTCTATGTCATCTACATTTGAGTGAAGTGTAGAAATGCAGAAGCCACAATTTTTCTTTTATCAGGAACTACTTGACATGCTGCAGGTAGCTCATCGGATGCCGAGGTTGCAATTGAACAAACAACATTTGATGTAGAGCTTTCGTATATCAAGGCTGCCTGTTCTCTTCCATTTTGTAAATACAGCAAATGAATTTTCTCCTCTTACCTTGGCGCAGTTCCTACCTTACACTTTGACAAGATAAGGAATATGTTTATACAACAAGCTACAGAAGATCAAGGTCCGGAATATATCCCTCAAGTTTCATGTCATCAACCAGTATGTCCATTAGTTCGTACATATCTTCTGCACCATGCTGAGGTTCTGTGCTTGCATAGAATTCAAGGACTTTGCCATTAACTTCAACCCAGCTGCAACCGGGAGTCTTGCTGACACCCCTCTCTCTCATTAATCCTATCATCCTTGCTGAGTCATCCAACCTATCAGTGGTTGCATATATCTTGGATGACACTACGTAGTTCCACGAATTTGATGGCTCCAGCTTCATAATCCTTTGGATAACCTTCTCACCGACCTCAATATTCTTGCATTTCCGGCAAGCAGCAAGCAAAGCACCCAACATTACCGCGTCTGCCTTGCCGGGAATCTTCTCAAGAAAATCCCACGCTTCTTCTAAATGTCCTGCTCGTGCCAACAAATCAACCATACATGAGTAGTGCTCAATCTTGGGAATGATCTTAAACACAGGTGTCAAGGAATGGAACAAACGGCGGCCATATTCCAGTAGCCCAGTATGCACGCAAGCAGAAAGCACTCCTATAAAAGTTATATCATCCATCTGGAGGCCTTCCTCATTCCTCATCAGTTCAAACTGCTGAATAGCATCATGGCCTCGGCCATTAAAGGCAAGCCCACAAATCAATGCATTCCATGAAGCTTCGTTCTTTGATGGCATCTTTTGAAACACTTGTAAGGCTTTGTCAAGATCTCCACACTTAGCGTACATGTCCACTAAGGCTGTCCCAACATAGACATTGCCGTAGAGGCCTCTGTGTGAGGCGTACCTGTCTAGTTCAGCACCTAGCTCCAGGGCGCCAACTGCAGCGCAAGACGAGAGGACACCAACCAATGTAATCTTGTCAGGATGCACCCATGCTTCCCTCATGCTGTGAAACATGGCGATGGCTTCATTTGACATGCCATTCTGTGCATACCTGCATCATCTGATACACCATTTGTAAGTTATCAGCACAGAAAATACCTGCATCATCTTGAACTACGAACAGAAGCTTGTCTTTATGTAATACTTGCCCGGTGATCATCGCATTCCACGCAACAACATCCTTGACAATGATGCCGTCGAACACACGTCGTGCCTCCACAATCTCCCCGCACTTCTCATACATTCCGATGAGCGCTGAACCAACAAGTGAGTCCACCTCCATCCCTGCAGACCTCACCCATTCCTCCACCCACCTCCCAAACACCAAGTCACCCGCATCCCTGCAGGCTGTGAGCACAACTGCCGTGGTCACCCCGTTGGGCGCCACGGCACCTTCAGCAATCATCGACCGGAACATCCCCGCCACCTCAGAAGACATCCCCGCGCGCTCGTACGCCTTCATCATAGCGTTCCAGGAGACGACGTCCCGGTGGGGAATTCCGTCGAACACCCTGCGTGCGGACAGGGGATCACCGAGGTTGGAGTACATGGTGATGAGGGAATGGACGGTGTGGTCGTGGTCCCTCAATCCGATCTTTTCGAGAAGCGCGTGCGCGGAGCGGGCGGCGGCATGGGCCGGGCAGCGCGCGGCGGCGAGGAGGAGGAAGGGGAGGGTGTAGGCGTCCGGGCGTAGCGCCGCGCGGTGCATGCGGAGGAAGAGGTGGAGGGAGGTGCCCGGGCGCGAGGAGGCGAAGAAGCGGATGGCGACATTGTAGGAGAAGGCGGTGGCGGCCTGGTGGGAGGAGAGGAGGAGGAGGACGTAGTCGGAGGCGGCAGCGTCGGCGGCGGAGGAGAGCGAAAGGAGCTTGGAGAGGAAGTGGTTGTAGGGGAACGGGCGGTTGAGGTGCGAGTGGAGGAGGAGGAGGTGAGCGTGGAGCTTCTTGACGGCGGAGAGGGAGTGACATCGCGATAGGAGCTTGGTGATGGCGGCGGCGGAGGTGCAGGCCGCCGGGATAGATGATTGAGCTGTTGCGGCTGTCGGCGTCCGCCGGCGCAACAGCAAAATTTGCCGCGTCAGTTGGGGCCGCCGCTTCCGTCGCCGGAGAAGAGCTGCAAACGCCTGGAATGAAGGGCACAGTAGAGGAGGCGGGATGACGAAGACGGCGATACGTCGAAGCCGCTTTCCCACGGCTACGTCAGTGGGATGACGTGAACATCAGCTAATTTAAAATCATTCTATAATATTTCAATGCTTACTAATTAAGTATTTGAGGCATTTAAATGACAAAATAACAAAGAGAGAAAATGTTCATGCTATTCTATCATCAAACCAGCAAAATGCGTGAGAATTATTGCTTCTGCTCCCAACCTGTCTCAACGTCCATGGAGAGACGGGACGCCATGGCCGCCACTTAGAGATGCCAAAGAGAAACGGTACGCCAGGGCCGCCACAGGGCAAGGAGGCCGCGCCGCGGCGGCTCATCTCCTCGCCGTCCAACGCGCCGCCTCTTGAAGCTCAAGAGGGAGGGAGGGAAGAAGACGACGACGGCGGCGGGGTTCACGGCGAGGGAGGAAGGGGACGATGGGGCCGCACAGAGAAGGGAGAGGGGCGCATGGCGGGGCGCGCAGAGGAGCGCAACTCGGCCTCTAGCTCGCGATGGGTGTCGCGGAGCTCGACGGGGCCGGGCAGCCGCGCAGGCGAGATGGCCATGGCGTCCTGCGCTCACGCGCCGTCCTGCGTTACAGCCTCCAGTGCTGTCCGGCCTGGCCAGAGCAGAGGAGGTGTTTCCGCTCCGTATTTGCTTGTGGTGGTGTGCTATCGAGGAGGCTAGAACGAATGAAGATAAGACGGGCCCATGACAGAAATAGCAACTAGAGCACCACTTGGTGGGCCATAGACGTAGGAATGCTTAGATTCAGAGAAAAAATTCAAACGCCTCAAGTGCTTACATTATGAATAGGAGGGAATACAATTTCTGTAAAATAAATTTATTACCATAATAATCAACACTTAAGAGTTAAATATTTTCTAGAGCTATGCGAAATGTCAATATTAAGATAAGTTAAAATTTGTTGGTAGACACTCTTTAATGGTGGTATTTGTTATTGGACACTACTAAATGTTGGTTTTGCTATTGGCCACTACTCATAGGTGGTAATTTGCCCGTTAAAATTTTAACCAACTAAAATATTAGCCAGCTAATTTTTTAACCAGCTAATTTTAGGAGGGACTTATTTGGATCGTTCACTAATGTCTCTGGCTTTTGTACTTTTCTTGCTTTTTTATATGTTTAGTTGATTTCAGTAGCTTTGAGGTGATCAGAGGTTAAAAGTTTAGGAGGGAGTGAGCTAAAAGTTTAGAAAATCTTAGAAGGTCATGTTTGGATGCAAAGCCATTAAAACTAGCTATCTAAAATTTTAGAAAGTGGATTCAAACAGGGCCTTAGGACAAAGTGAGCTAAAAGTTTAGGAGATTTTAGAAGGTCATGTTTGGATGCAAAGTGACTAAAATTAGCCATCTAAAAATTTAAAAGGTGAATCCAAATATGACTTAAATAAAGCAGCACTAGAGTTCAGGAAGATGATATGAACGAAAATAAATTAATAACCTATTTAGCCCCGCACCTAATAATGCATGTATAGAGAAGATGAGCTTCGGTTTCCATACCAAAGGATATGAGAAATTCAATGGGACAATTTTACTGGTAAGCATTGAATTCGCTGGAAGGCTAACAAATAAGAGCGAACCCAGGTATAAGGCAAATGTAAATGTAATAAAAAATATGCAACCAAAAGGAATACAATTTATGAGCCCACTGAAAGTAAGTTCTGAAGAAAGAGCAGGTGAGGAATGGAATATTAGTGAATTAATAGAAAAGAAAGACTTAAGCAGCCTGTTGGGTTACATAAGCTATTAGAACTGCCATGATCAGACCGGGGTTTAAGATCAAATGAACTTTTAACGTACTATGTGGCTTAACTTGAGAGCAACCAATGCCAATAAATGATCTTTAGTTGGTTCATTTATAAAAGTTATATAAAATGAATAAATATTGTTTTTAAGTGACGTAGCTCAATGTGAGAGTAGAACAATAAATTAAAGATCCTTAAAGCATCTCCTAGACAATTATTTGTTGTACCTAAAAAGGGTGAGAAAACTTAAAAACAACAAAAGATATCTGCTCTAACAAAATTGTTATATGGAATGCTATATCTAAAATTTAGACTATAGTCGAAAATTCTCTCTCTTGGACCCAAATATACCAATCCAACTTATGAATTTCTAACAGTTTTGGGCTACAACGGGAAGCACCCACTTTCACGGCGTTATGCCCCTCTCTTCCTTTCCAATCGTATTGGCGGAGCCACCATGGACGACCCCAAGCCCTCACGCAATGACAGCATGTCACCAAACTCGCACCAGGCTAATGGAGCCTGCGCCGCACTGCCGCGGGCTAGCCCGTGCCCCAAGCCACCGCCTCTTCTTCCACGCCCGCTTCACCAAGGAATTGGAGAGGAGAAAGGGAATTTGAAGGGAGTGGCCAGAGGATGTGGGTGTGTATAAGGCCATATTGTCTGGATTTTTGCAAACAAGTCTTTGCTGAAAGTTGTAATTTTTTTGTAGTTTTTATGTGTCTTGATGTTTTCATAAAGACTCTTAAACTTTAGAGTATTTACAAAAGTCTTTAGGTATTTATAGAATTTTTTTTGGCCCCATTGCGCATTCTTGGAGTGCTTATATATCCAGCAGCTTTGTAGCCCTTGTCCTGCTCTGTAAGTATTTACCAATCTGTTTATCATTCAGACACTGCAATGAATCATTTACGGATGAATATCTTTTGTATGTTTTAACTAGAAAGTGTCTTGTCAGGATTTGCAACCCGTGAATTTCGAAAACTGTCTCGCATGATTGAAGCTGTAAGCTGGGAACAAACCAAGGATTATTCCAATGTGAAGGTCATAGACGTAACTGAAAACTGCAACGAAAGCAAAAGGTGATTCTATTTTGAAGTTTCAGCAGGTGCTGAAGAACAACAAGAGCTGGCCCATTCATCTTCAGATGAGATGAGACATAAATTGGTGAATGCATTAGTTTGTTTGCGGTGACACAGTTTGCTATTATATTTGCATTTTTCTTTCTATAATATGACCTTTAATGGCTTAAGTTTGCAAACCAGAGTGATGTCACTCCGTACAGTTGAATTTGTCAGCAGACAACATACACTGCTATTTGTTTGTTCCGTAATAAAACCATATTATGATCGAAACATATAATCAGTCAAATGATCCAGTGCCAGATGAAAACTCTGTTTCAACATGTAGCCACTAACTTCTACCCAACCTGCTGGTGGCCTGAGGAGACAACGACATAATGTGATCTTCTAGTAGCATCTTTACGCGACATGCTACTATTTTGGCGCTTAGAATAATACTTGACAACGGTTACGGATTAGTTGCCGCTGTCATGGCTTGCCCGCGGCAACGCCGTTGGGTACGTACTCACTAGTAATTAA
>LAPY01000221.1:114893-142760 GCA_000970635.1 Eragrostis tef
CCCGCCGGTGAAGGACACGAGCTCGTCGGCGCAAAGCTATGGGGCCGCCCCAGCCAGCCAGGGGCCGCATCAACATCGAGGCGTACGCGAGGCCGATCGCCGTCGACAACCGCATCCGCCTCCCCTACTACTTCCGCATCGCGGGCAGCCTCCTTCGACAGGTCGAACCCTAGCCGCCCCCGAAATCCGACGCCGGGGATCGGTCCCGCCCCTCTAGATCTCGCCTTTTTTGCTCCAACCATTAGCTCTGTGATTTTTCTGTTGAGCGATTACCTTTACTTCTCTTCATCTGGTTTGGGCGATGCGGGCTTAATATTGGGGATTATTCTTATACGCGACCAATACTGAGTTTGATATCAAATTTCGTGAAATTTTGGTTCTGTTATCTTGTCAGAACAGGCTAATATATATCGGAACGAGAAGAACCTCCTCGACTTGTATGTCATCCTTCTGAGATACTCAAGGTGAGCTGGCCGTCGAACCTCATCTTGATATTCACTTGTTGAGATACTGTATTTTGGTGTTATATCTGACATATGATTGGCTGCAGCTTGCTGTGCGAGACGATTCCGAAGCATCGTGATTACTATGCATTTAGGTCGAAAGAAAATGAGTTTTTTACTGTAAGTGCTCTCTGAACTCAGTAACTACTGTATTTGTTGATTCACCTTGGTAGAGCATGTAAGTTTTGTTGTGATTAGATTTATTATTCTCCTTGTATTAAAGTAAATTGCCAATAGGGATCCAACTGGACATGTAGAACTGTTTGCAATGCATGCTCTCCTGCTCCCTATTGAAAACCTTCTATTGATTTTAATCTGTGGCTGGTTTTGTTTTAGTGTTTTCTCCCCTGATGTTCCTCTAAATGAATGTGTTTCTGTTGTAGAAACTTATTGACGTTATCAAAGAGCTTGAATCACTGAAGCCAGATGTTCAGCGGCAGATTGCCGAGTATAACAGAGGAGGTACTGTGGTTACTAATAATCTAAATGGAACCTATGCTACAACTTGCAAAGTAGAGAAGCATACTACAAGCTTATATGCTACACAGGTATGCATGGCATTGCGCTGCATTTCCTTGCCTGTAATATTGTGCAAAATTCTGGGATGAATGCATAGAGCTCAATAGCTTATGCATGCTTTTATGCTAGAGAATATTAGAAAACGAACTGTTTACAATTATAAACACAACCACCACCGCAACCGCTAATGGTTTTTAAGATTTCTATCTATGTTCTGAGAAAAGACAGTTCACAACTGTCCAAAATCATAAGCACAATTACTACCGCAACCCCTAAAGGTTTTAAGATTTCTATCTATGGTCTGAGAAAAAGACAGTTCACAACTGTCTACAATTATAAGCATAATCACCAGTGCAACTCTAAAGGTTCTAAGATTCTATCTGTGTTCTCTTTTCTCATTTCTTTTCTTGTTCAGACACATACAGGCAGCACCAATGGATCACCACAGAATTCCCTTGGTGGGAGACATGAAACATCACTGTTACCAAATGTGCAACCTGATAGGCAGTTCCGCAAACAGTATGTATACCTTTTTGTCATTTTTATTCCTGTGATATGTTGTGTTTCACTTGATTAAAATAAAATGTAGACATGTAGTTCTTTTTTTAGATGAACCTCTGGTTACTAGTTATGAAAAGGAAGATTAGCTGACATGTTAGTTGGCAACCAAAACATGATAGTAACTTTACAATTGCTAATCAAAAGGTAGAGTTATAGATAAGAAATGCATGGCATGTAGTAAATTTCGAGAGGGCTTATTTCAGATGAATTTTACAGAAAACAGAGCTTTTCATTCAAAGCTTGTCGATTTCTCTTCATTAAAAACAAAAACATGGCTGTAGATCCTATTTGTTGTCTAAACCATTTGCTGTCTAAACTAAACTATGCAGACTTATGTACTTGCCTTACCCAAAAGAAGAGACACTAGCTAGACACTCCATATTAGGACCTAACGGGCTTCATGGACAATGGAGTGGGCCTGTTGCAGGAATTAAGGTATGATTGTTTCTTTTTTCTTCATGTGCTTGCCTGAGAAATCCACAATAGACAATGTTTTTTCTTAATGGATTTCTGTATTGCTTGTTACAGGTTCAGTATCCCAGCAATGTCGAATTAACACAAAGTGTTATAACAAGGTGATTATTCGAGTAGTTGCTATCCTTCATACTTCTAATTTATTCTTTTCACCATTTTTCTTTTCTGTACCAGTTGTGTCCGTCAGTTTGAACTTCCGTTCCAATTAGCACGTGCACTCAATTTTCCGCCCAGTTTTAATCATGGGAATTTTGGAAATTTCATGACGATCTGAATGTTTCTTGTAAAATTGATACATCCCAAACACACTTTGTTGTTAAGGAACCATGAAAATGATACCGAAAAACCAGAAAACAACATGCTTTCAAAATTGTTGACATCACTTTACAATTTTGATAGTTATTGCAATTGAGAAACACTATTGTTAGTATTATAAATATTTATCTATGCCTGCAACTTTACATTACTATGCAGCGCATCTAGCATCGAATTTGTTTAGGAAATGAACAGTGAACCTGATGCTTTCAGATTCATGGAAATCAATTGTACATGCTTCTAACATCATGGAAATCAATTATATATGGTAAGTGAGCATCATAACTAATAATGACTTCACTAGTAAAGGTACGGGAAAAGTAAAGTTATTGATCAAATAACTATTAGATTAGAGAGTGGTTACCATGGTTTTGTGGCGTTGTGGCAAGGCGAGGCGTCTGACTCCCCTCACAACGCCTGGGCATTAATGCGGCAGGGTGAGATGCCATACTCAATGCCCAAACAACAAAGCAGGAGCCGTGAGGAGGAAAGAAAAAGGAAGAAAAAGAGGAGGAAATAGGGAAGAACACGAGGGAGACAGGCCCAGCCCACCAGCAACTAAAATTGAAAGATACATTTATGTCTTATACAGATCGGACTACTTTGAGTTGGCACTTACGAACAAGATTGGAATAGAGGAAATAGCACGGGAATAAAAAATCAGACATGTCTTGAGGGAAACCTGTCCATTCCAATAGCTATACCATTTTCTTTCCAAAAGCTAATCCATGATAATAGCTCGTATATCATTTTTCGCTCGGTCTCATGACACCTGTAACACTCTTTGCTCCTGCAGTTTAGTGCCAGCCGACTCAAATCAAGATAGTTTGCATGGTTCCAGTACACCTCCTCCACCTGCTGACAGCTCAACAGATGACAATGATGATATGAAAGCTGTTCTCTCTCTTGATGATGGTCGATGGTCTGTACAAACAGAAGAACGCATTCCCATGCATTCTGTTACTTTGGAAGAAGAATTGTCCCAACTGAATATCAAACAACCTTCTCCTCCACCAGTCCTGGCAGAGGTACAAAGACCACTATCTCCATCAAGAGTTGCTGACCCAACACCAGAAATTCCCTCATCAGAAATCGTCCGTTTTCAGAATGTGCATGTTGTAAGTTCATATTGCACCTTTTACTTTTTGATAGCATGGAATTATTCTGGACTTACAGCCTCGATTCACAGCACTCTTTACCTCTGCATTTCATTTATTTGTTTCTTCAATTTACATTTCATTTCTAATTCATGTACTCTGTAGGCTTATTTTGATCAATTATTTCAAATTTACTTTCTTATTAGCCGGTGAAATTGATGGAGTGTTTTCTAAGGGTTGCTGAGGCAAACACCAAAAGAAGTTTAAGGAGATGATAACACTGATTTAGCTAAATTTCTAATATTACATTTATTTTTATGCAGAAAAAGAGAAATTTTTATGTGACAACCCTTATAATTCCAAAGCAGAAATCAACATCTAATACGGTAAATTATCAATTTCTTTATTCCATGATCTTTATGTTGTTGAATTTATTAATAACATTTCTGATGGAGTACCTAAACATATTCTTACTGCTGTATGTCATTGCCTTTATTTTTCCAGTGTGAAGCTACAAATGAAGAAGAACTATTCGAAGTTCAGGACATGGGCTCACTTTTCACTCTTGGTTGGATTCATGTAAGTTAAATTTAACTTGCACATACTTTTTTTGTGGGCTCAAGACAGTAAGATAGATGAACTGTATCCCTTTGAAGAAGAAAAAAAATACGTATATTATTATTATTATTACTACTATTATTATTATTATATGGATAAGAATATATCCCTTGTTTTTGAACCTAAAGCCAGAGTTTACACCTACTGTTCATAGTTTGTATGTAGTACACTGAACAATATAGTTTTGGTATTGAGTACTACTTCAGCTTCCTTAATGTTCTCTTGAATTTTGGCATGTATCCACGAGCATTTTATGTAGTATGCTATGAATTGTTAGATAACTATTGGAGCAGTGCATCATGCACCTTTACAATCAGTCAGTTGCAGGTCAATGTAGTATTTGATGTTTCTTCTCCTATGACTACTCATTGGATTATCTATAGGATTTTAGTTTGTTGTTCGACTGATTTTTCCCTTATGTATTAGAAAAGATATGATACTTTCCTCTGAATTTTCATTTTATTGTTCCAGACACATCCAACACAATCCTGCTTCCTGTCTTCTATTGATCTCCATAATCATTATTCATATCAGGTAACGCTGGCAGAATGTATCGCACAATAATTACTGCTTTTTTGGTTCCCCACTTCCTGTTACATTATAGTAAGTGGTTTTTGTATAGCCCTCATTTGGGTGATGTTGTTTGACTGATAACTATTTAGTTACTGGTTCAATGTGGGAAAAGTTTGTATAATTCTTTCTATTGTTGAAGTTGTTCTGCAACTCTGAAATTGAAAATACATGTTCTCAACGCTTTGGACGCAGATCCACAACAAATGATTAATAGCTTAATGAGATTTGTTCCATATGTTCATCTTGCTTCATCCGTGTTAAGAGTCCTATTTTATCATTGTTCATGATACTATTGTTGTTTGTTCTGTTCTATCTGGAGTAGTAATCAGACCTAAAAATTAGACTTGTCAAGGTGTTATTCTGATTGTCTTGTTTTTGATACTTTTTTTTTCGATCATTAGTGTGCCCTCCGGAAACTAAGAAAGGGCAATAGGGCATTCCTCTAATTTGTTTACTGATCTATCAAATTGAAAATGATATAATATTGTCATGTGTTACCATTTTGTGTCAACAGGTCATGCTACCTGAAGCGATTGCAATAGTTATGGCACCTACTGACACATCAAGGTATATCAACATACTCCATGTATATCAATTTTATGGAGTATATTCAATAGCCATCCATTATTTCATTAACCTTCTCTTTTTGTACTTAGTTGAGATCAAATTATGAACGTTCGAATCTATTTGCCAATGTTTACAAATTATTTGGTTAATAAGGAATCTATATTTCCTTCAGGCCATCGTTGTCTTTATGGTGTTTTAAAGCTGTAAATCATCCATCTTGTAAAGATCTTTATTTATTTCAGTTTGATTTTTCCATCTTTGGTGGTAGCTATGTAAATCAACCATTGTTTTAAGTTAGAAAAAAAATCTGCTTGACCCAGTTATTAGAGATCAATGTTGATGTCTAGTTTGTGAAACCTTATCTGTACATATTGTTGGCATTTGATCCCATCTGACTGAAATCGTGGTTATATATTACCAGGAAACATGGTATATTTCATCTCACGGATCCCGGTGGTATGGGTGTGATCCATGATTGCGAAGAGAGAGGGTTCCATCCTCATAAAGCACCTTCAGATGGTTCACCAATCTATGAGCATTGCTCCCATGTGTATCTTGACGCTGATGTACAGTTTGAGACAATTGATCTCCGAAAACGATGAGACTGCTCAACTCTATCTGGTATAGTTTGGAGGCTGTACTTCTTGCAGTTCAACAATCTGTTGCCTCTCTTTTAGCTCTACTGAAAAGTCACAAATACTGATGTAAGTGATTGTACATAGCAATTTAATTGTATAGAGAACAATTGGAGTAATGGCATCATTGGTTTCTTTTCGGGCCATCGAGGCTTTGTTGTAATTCTTTAACTCAAAAGACATGCTTGTATCACAGGATGAGGAAGTGGTGCTTTTCATATTCATGCAAGTCAACTGTAACATCGTTGGATATTTTTTTTACTAAAGTTTATGAATATCATTGATTGTTGACACACTTTTATAAACACTTATTCTGTCCAGATTTCTTTTCAGGTCGTTAGGACTTGAGCAACATGTCCTAGCGGTATAAGATAAATCGGAGGGAGTATTAATGCTTTTTGGGTTCAAGAGACCTTGGGGTTCCTCATTACTTTTATAAATCGGTTTGTTTACATCAAGAGTATTCCACTGATCAAATTAGTTGGGAAATCCTTCTATTATGTTCCGATGTATAAGATAATCGGGGCATGGAGTACTGAATCGCCCAAGTAGCATGGTACACCCTACGGGTTTTCTTGGCTGCAGCCTACATATGCCTTCAACAACACGTCAGTTCTGGCAAAGTAGTCTTACTTTTATAACAAGTTAACAGTGCAAGGGGACTACTGTTCTATGCATGCATTAACGGGAAGCACAAAAAAGAAGCGTACAAAAAAAAGTAACGGCTGTACAAAAGTAAAAAAATTGTTTTCCATTCAATCATTGTTGTCTTGCTGGAGTAGCTCAGTTGGTTAGAGCGTGTGGCTGTTAACCACAATGACTGAACCACAAGGTCGGAGGTTCAAGCCCTCCCTCTAGCGCATACTAATAATTTTATTCAACTTCATTCACTGGTTTTTTTTTGCTAAGTAATTTGGCAATCACGTAAAATGCTTTGTTGAAATTTAGCACATCATTAATCAAATAATTAAATAAATCTTTTCAACTTCACTCACTCTTTTTTGCGAAGTAACTGGACACCCACATCAATGCTTTGTTGAAATTTAGCACACCATTAATTAAAAAAAATCTTTTCAAACTTCACTTACTTTTCTTTTGCGAAGTGATTCCACACTCACATCAACGCTTTGTTGAGATTTAGCGCATCATTAATCAAATAAATAAACAAACAAAAAACACCACCCGATCCTAACCAATTATACAGTTAGTACATACTTTGCTGGTTTTAGTCAAGGTCTTCCCTAGCAGCCGCACCAATCATCTTGCTTTCCTTTTTTTTTGGGATTAATCATATTGCTTTCCTGATTCTTTTTCAACTTCACTCACTGTTTTTTTGTGAAGTAATTCGACACTCACATCAATGCTTTGTTAAAATTTAGCACATCATTAATCAAATAAACAAACAAACAAACAAAAAAAAACCACTCGATCCTAACCAATTATATAGTTCTTCGCAAAAAAAAACAATTAGTACATATACCTTGCTGGTTTTAGTCAAGGTCTTCCCTAGCAGCCGCACCAATCATATTGCTTTCCTACTTGCCTTACTTCTTCCCAACAGAAAAGTTGCTATCTGGGACAGTGATGCAAGGCTGCAGGAGGGTGTAACAAATTGCGGATTTGCAGGTTTATAGCAGATAGGCATCAACCACAGTGGTTAGCAGATAGCGGGCGCTATAGCGGATTTAAGTTCCAATAACGATAATAACTAGTAAAACACCAAACTTATGTATAGTTATGAATATGATATTTTTTGCTTAATAAACAAATATAGAAACTAGCCTAGTAATTTTTTGCTTCAAATTTAGAAGCATAACTTGTACAATACAAAATCGTGCAATGATCTTTAACAAAGTTGTCTGATAATAAGCTGCTACCATATCCAAATAGCGGACATTATAGCGGCTTGAAAAGTGCAATAACGACAAAAAGCTCTCGGCATAGATTTTTGCACCCGGCAAAGATGCCGTTTCCCGTAGTGACTAAGTTACAAGATGCGATTGATGAGCGCTACCGGGTAACCACTATAGCTGGCGTTATTACGTCTGCTACGAACGCTATTTAATACAGAGGAATACGTAGCAAATAAGTTTACTCCAAAAAATGCAAAATGCATGCCTTCCTGACATGAAGTTACATTAATTTTGTATCCAATCACCTTAAACATCCACGATATATGACTATATAAGGATGCCTGCCAACATGATGCCAAGCCTCCCGCTTTTGTAGTTCACCCCAAGTTCGCTTGATACTAAATCCTTCCTCTTAAAACTCAGAGTATGGTCGAATAAGAATAGTCATGAAAAATATTCAGACCATGCTCATGAACATCCTAAAGTCAATCCTCTCAAACATGGGTAAAACGTTGCATTATAAATCAGAAAATTACATGGACCATTAGTCCTGCTCCATACATTGACTGTTCTTTTCTCTAATGCAAAAGAGCAGTGCTTCTGACAATTGGTTTTCCCTTTGATTGTCAAACCCCATAAGCAACTTACATCTTGCAAAGTGATTGTCGCCTCACCAACTGGAAGGTGAAAGCTACTTGTCCCTAGCCGCTAATGCTCCACCAATTTAGATATCAAATACTATTTGTCAACATTTATTTTCGTCATCCTTAAATATTGGAAGAGGCCAAGATTCTCTAGAGCAGACGACACACATTGGGTACCAACACAATGATGCCGTATGTCCATGGAATTATTTGAATGCGTAAAACTTAAGAGTATATATCAATTAAATAACAAGTTGGCTACTGAGCTAGTTGAATTAAGAAAAACAAACAGGAAAAAGTCACATTTTCTGAAATTTTGACACTTCTGTGAGCCATCCATAACAATTCACTGAACGGATAATGCAGGGAGCCATTTATCAACCTGCATAAGTAATAAGTTGCTAAATACCAGAATGTTTGAATCCGCAAACAAAGATCATGCTAGAGTTATTAGCAATTCGGCAGAATTAAAAGAAGTCATTGATTACTCAAGTCACAGCACCACAAATTCCAAGTAGTATCATCCTACTACTATGGAACCAAATTGAGTGGTCATGGTATACAGGTCCAAGAATTGTCCCTGAGCCTCGATTGATAAATCGGTGCAGCAGCTATGGCCACAGGTGAGAGGATTATACGGGGTTCGCCTCTATTAGGGCACAGCCACCGCTGCTGCTGCAGAAAACGAGGTGACCAGGAGTGACATCGGTAAGCATAGAAGCGATGGACTCTGACCGCTTGATCCTGCGAACCAGCCTTGCTTTGGGTTGACCATATATTGGATGTCGTTGCCGACTGCGGCCACTTGCTGACATGGAGGATAACAGCGTCCCATATTGGACGGGAATAATTAGATATTTGCCATCGCAATTGTTCCTAACTAGAGATCTGTTATCGCAAAAACGATAATAAAAAATGTGTCATGGAGGTTGCAATTCTTACACATATTTGCCATTGTTGACTTGTCAATAAGTGATGGAAGCGTGAAATGACCAAAATACCCATGTCTTTCTCCTCCAGCCAGATTCTTAAAAAAACAAAATCTCCCTAGCGTGCGGTTGACCCACCCACCAACGACCACGATAATTAATTCTCTTTCTCACTCGATTTCCTCCCTTCATACGTGCCTACCAAGATGGTGCTCGCCGACAGCCGCGCGCGGGGGACTCCTCGCCTTCACCGACAAATTCGACATCATATGGTCCATAATAAAAAAAAATGAAAATATAGCTAAAGGAGGAAGACATGGGCATTTTGGTCCGATCACGGCTCCATTTCCCATTGACAAGTCAACAAATGGCAAATATATGCAAGAATTGCAACGTCAATGACACATTTCTCATTATCGTTTTTGCGATGACAAATCTCTGACGAGAAATGATGCAGCAAGTGCTTGTCTCGTAGCCAATTAAATAGACAAACAAACTACCAACTAGTTTAACCATGCATCGCGGAGCCCACTCTTCATCACACAATCAGGTCTGATGACCGGCGCCAACTGAAGCTACCATTTACCTTCTCTCTCATACTTTTTCTGACATAAAGGTTGACACCATTGTCTATAAGACAACCGTTGGACTTGCTTTAAGGTAGCGTCCTAACTAGAATTCTAATTCCAATTCTTGTTTCTACTTGTAAAATTAATGCATTATTGATCATAAAAAATAAGAGAAACGGCACCACCAATCAAATAAGTGAACGAACAAAAATAAATGGTACTCGATCTAACCAATTATATAGTTAGTACATATTTTCCTGGTGGTTCAAGCCCTCCCTCTAGCGCTTACTAATTTTCTTTTCAACAGCTTCATCATTCACATCAATTCGAAACTCACATCAATGCTTCATTCAAATTTAGCACGCCATTAGTCAAATAAATAAACAAAAATAAACGGTACTACTCATCTCAACCAATTATGTCGTTAGTATATACTTTCGTGATTTTAAGTCGTCTGCTCTTAGCAGCCGCACCAATTATATATACCACATGCTGGTTTAAGTCAAAGGTCGTCTCGTCAATAGTCTACTGAACTCAGCTTTCTCTGAGCTGTCGCTTTAGGTTGGCCAAGCGACAGAACCAATGAACCATAGAAGTTGGACTAATTGTTGCTTGAGAAATACTTATGTAGAAACATTAAATTAGCCTGCTTTACATATTTTCTTTGAGGGAAACAGGATTTTGATAAAGTGACGAACTCATTACATCGTCCTTACCATGATGACAGTTTACGAGCACTTTTATTTTTGCACCTTCCTATATATTTTTTTTAATTCCTAAGCTTCAGTATTCAGTAATTATGTGTGCCAATGCCCAATAGCGAGAAATCCGGTGAGCAGGAGCAGAGCTTGGCCACCGTACCATACCAAGTCCGATTCTAAGACAACTGCCGAACTGCACTATTTCTGTGTCCCTGCAGTTAAGAATCACATCCCCTCGAAAAAAAAAAGTTAAGAATCACATGCCTGGACATTTGCTTAAGATGCTCCCTCACCTCAAGTAGGACAGTGTTCCATCAACTTTTAACTGCCTAGCTTATGGACCCATCCATCGCTCATTGTTGTTGTTATGACCTTGTCTTTGAGCATTTTGAAGCTGAACCAGTTAGTGCAGGGTTCCTTCGTCCACGAGTTCATTTGGCATCTTAATTTGTTTTCTTGACCTGACTCTTGGGGAACAAATTAATTAAAATTTAAAAGATTGGGTTTTTCGACTGGGTCGTCTATGTGCAGAAGCTCAGTTACTGAGGTCTTTTATGGTGTTCGTAAGTAATATGGTCGCAAGTGTCTTGTATGGTGTTCGCAAGTATTCAAAAATCTGTAGCACGATTATACAGGCAGTTGGAAGTTGGGATATCTATTATATATGTAATTGAACAACAAAGGAGTCACCACGTTCGCTCTAAAATGCTAAAAATTCTTACGTTAATCCAAAAAAATAAGAAGAGAAAATTATCCACCACTGCCATTATGAGACAATTAGTCACAAAATCCCCTATAAATATTTATAAAATAGCTAAATTCGAAATAATAAAAAATAGCCAAAATACCCCTTACACCTATTTTCAAATTACCCACCATACCATTATGAGTCAAAAAAATATATAAAAACAGCCAAAAATACCCTGAACGTCTATTTCTAAATTACCTACCACACTATTATAAGACAAAAAAATCAAAATAAGAAAAAATAGCCAAAACGCCCCTAATTCCGGTTTCTAATAGCCCTATTTTATTTATGGAGTTTCATTTATGTAGATGGATGTCCTGAAATTAGAACTGAGATATGCGATGTTTATTATTGAATATCTAATTGTCTGGGACACGCCATTTGTGGCCAAGTAAGTGTGGTAGTGAAGTGATCACCATGCTACCATGTGGAACTCACCGTGATGCGTAACATGTCCCGTGAGAATATCTTGTGCTATTACTAGCTTGGCAGGTGAGGGTTTGATATAAATTTGTTGTAGCAGGATCATATGACTGTGTTTCACCCGACCATTATGATTTACGAGTCCAAAACTAAATTTAGAATAATAAAAATAGCAAGAAAATACACCTAATTCCAATTTCTAAAAGCACCGTTATAAAAATATACCACCATATGTCTCGATAGAATGGTACATTCTATTATTTTTAGCATGACTTTTTTTAGAAGATTTATTTATAGCAGGACACGTTCTTTTTTTCCTACCATGATATATGTTAGTTGTTTAGTATGGAACATTTGAACCGACCTTGCTTCTAATAAAGAATCAAATACAATGAGTTAGCTAAGACACAATACAAGACAAATGATGACTCATCTCACACACAAATTGAGGGATGGTGAGAATTCTCCAATCTATTTCTACTATTGTATAAATGTAAAGTATAAAAAATAACAAACTAAGTTAAACCTCTACAATAGTATAAAAAATATTTTGAATAATATAATAAGTTTAGCCGCGCATGTTGGCCTAGTTATATGATATATATATACCGCCATAAGGCCTGGAGACTCACATCCCCTCCGGTTTCCACGAGCACTTCCTATCAACAGGAGCTCCCTGCAACGCTTCTCCTGTGATGTAAATTTGCTTCATTCTGCGGAGAAGCATCTGGTATGTTTCTATCTGTGGAAACTGTGTTTTCGTTCTTGTTATGATCTTTTCTTTGGGAGACTATATAGTATTGCTTTAATTGATGTGACTTCTCTTTTCTTACCACTTCTTAAAATCTGCTTTGTTTAGTGCTTGTGCACGCTGATCTTGTTCAAGATGAGAATCTGTGTCCATCTGCTGGTTTTCTTGCACGTTTTACCCACAGTTTTCCTTCTAGCTTTTGGTGAATCAACTCCAAGCAATCCTGTGGATAGAGAGGCTCTACTCGGTCTGAAATCTGTCATCAGCAATGATCCCTCAAGGGCGCTATCATCGTGGGGGAATGGCTCCTCAGTGTGCACATGGACTGGGGTGCAGTGCAAAAATGGTGGCAGGGTCTCAGAGCTGGATCTCCGGGGCCTCAACTTGGGAGGAAGAATTAGCCCTCACATTGGCAATCTCTCGGCTCTCCGTTCCTTGAACCTACAGAACAACTACTTTTTTGGTAACATTCCTAACCAACTTGGTATGCTTGGTCGACTCCAAACGCTGAACCTTAGCGGTAACATTCTCACTGGAATTATTCCCTCAGCCTTCACAAACTTAACTAACCTCATGATTGTTGATTTGTCGGCAAACACTCTTTCTGGTATTATTCCTTCATCCATCCACTTCCTTCATAATCTTCGAGTCCTGAACGTCGGAAAAAACAGATTAGATGGCAGTATCCCACCATCCATTGGAAACTTGTCCATGCTAAACACTCTAGATGTCAACACGAACAACCTCACCAACAAAATTCCTGAAGAACTAGGCCGGCTGAACCATATCCAGTACATCCAGCTCTCACTAAACAATCTGAAGGGTTTAGTTCCTCAACAACTTTACAATCTCTCCACACTTACTTTCTTTGCGTTCGCAAAGAATGACCTTTATGGTGAGATTCCGAGTGACATTGGGTTTCGTCTTCCAAATCTCCGCGTGTACCACATCTGCTTCAACAAGTTCACTGGTCCTATCCCCCCATCTCTCCATAATATAACAAAGATACAAAGCATAAGGCGTTAATACGAACAACCTCACCAACAAAATTCCTGAAGAACTAGGCCGGCTGAACCAAATCCAGTACATCCAGCTCTCACTAAACAATCTGAAGGGTTTAGTTCCTCAACAACTTTACAATCTCTCCACACTTACTTTCTTTGCGTTCGCAAAGAATGACCTTTATGGTGAGATTCCGAGTGATATTGGGTTTCGTCTTCCAAATCTCCGCGTGTACCACATCTGCTTCAACAAGTTCACTGGTCCTATCCCCCCATCTCTCCATAATATAACAAAGATACAAAGCATAAGGATGTCCAACAATCTACTTAGCGGCTCAGTGCCACAAGGCTTGAGCGAACTTCATAACCTTATCATGTACAACATTGGCTTCAATCGAATTTCCGACTCCACTCGCATCATTACTGACCTCACAAACTGCCCTAAGCTGCAATACATAGCCCTTGATGAGAATCTCATTGAGGGATCCTTACCTGCTTCCATTGGCAACCTGTCGAGCTCTCTTCAAAAGCTATACCTAGGAGGCAACAGTATAACCGGCCAAATACCACCCTCCATAGGTCGCTTAACATCCCTAACATTACTCAATCTGACTTCCAACCAACTCTCTGGGAGTATCCCGCCAGAAATAGGCCATCTCAAGGAGCTAACAATGCTTGGTCTTGCTAGGAACAAACTGTCAGGGCCAATCCCAGTGGAGATTGGGTACCTTACTGCACTGACAAAGCTCGAGTTGAGCAAGAATGAGTTGATTGGTAGAATTCCAGAGGAGTTGGGTTTACTCCAACGGATTCTTTCGCTGGATATATCAAGCAATAACCTTCATGGTGACATCCCTGCGTCTCTTTTTGCACTCAGGAGCCTAAGTTCCATTCTTAATCTGTCACACAATTCACTTACCGGTGCATTAACTGAGAACATTGGCCAGTTAAAGAACGTCATCACCATAGACCAGTCTAACAATTTAATTAACAGTAGTATCCCACTTTCAATTGGTCAGTGCCGTAGTCTGCAAACACTATCTTTGAGCAGCAATGCTATGTCAGGAGTGATCCCTGACACAATTGGGAATCTTAAAGGTTTGCAGAGCCTGGACCTTTCAAGCAACCAACTGACTGGTGGCATACCTGCGAACCTAGCAGATCTTAAAGATATTCAACTACTAAATCTCTCATTGAATGACCTGAGTGGATTTGTTCCAAACAGTGGAATCTTTGAGAGAAACCACCCTGTTGTTTACCTTGATGGCAATCCAAAATTGTGCTATCCAAGCATGACATGCTACCATTTGAAATATCCTTCTCACCGGCGAATTCTAGTGGTTGCGGTTGTTGCTGCATCATCAGTCACTGCTGTTTCCATCTTTGTATTGCTTGTTATGTTCATGTCCAGGAGACATTTAGCAAATACAAAGACAAGAGCAGTAGATGATTTTATTAAGAGCAATCACCCACTTATTTCATACGACGAGCTATGCCGTGTGACCAACACCTTTGACCAGACAAACCTCATTGGTGCCGGTAGCTTCGGTTCAGTATACAAGGCTACACTGCATGACGGAGCACCAGTGGCCATTAAAGTATTTGACCTTCACAAGATGGGAGCGCCCAAGAGCTGGATTGCAGAATGCGAGACTCTTAGAAATGTGAGACATCGCAACCTTATAAAGCTGGTCACGATTTGTGCAAGCGTGGATTTTGCTGGCAATGACTTTCGTGCTTTGGTTTATGAATTAATGAGCAATGGAAGCCTGGAGGACTGGATTCACCAACGTAGGCAGCATGGAAACGGGTCTGGGCTTAATGCTGAAGATGCGCTCAACATAGCCATTGATGCTGCCAGTGCACTGGAGTATATGCACAATGACTGTGGTGGACAGGTTGTGCACTGCGATATTAAACCTAGCAATGTGCTACTAGACGAGGATATGACCGCGAAGGTTGCTGACTTTGGGCTAGCGCGGCTGTTGGTTCCAGTGCAACCAGAACATCAATCTATTTCCAGCATTCATGGTCTCAAGGGCTCCATTGGATATATTCCACCTGGTATGCATTCTAGTTCTACCACTTCTAAATTCATATCAGCGTCCATCATAAAGTTTCTCTCTTTCTGATAATAATAAACATCGACCGTGCATGCGTAAACCTGGTGTACTGAATTGACTCGTGCAGAATATGGATACGGGAGTCAACCATCAACAAGAGGGGATGTCTACAGCTACGGTGTGATGCTGATTGAGATGATCACTGGAAAGAGCCCTCTAGAACAGAGCTTCGGAGCAGACATGAATCTTACAAAATGGGTGCGAGATAATTTTCCACATCGACCTCATGAAGTAATTGATAGGCGACTGATTAGCGCTACCATTGATGCCTACTTTGAAGGGGTGCACAACAGTTGCACCGTGCAGCTGGTGCAAGACCACCTTTTAGTTCCCATGATGGATGTGGCCTTATCTTGTGTTGTGGAATCCCCTGAAGAACGAAGTACCATGCATGATTCTCTACTTAGGTTGAAAAAAGCGAAGGAGACTTTCTCGCACAATCGCAGCATCATGCATGGTTCTTTCAGATGTTGATAACTTAGCCATCCTGGAGCAGATGAACCACATTTTCGTGGTAATAGTTCCATGGAAATTTTCCTATAAAGGCAAAGCAAAGGACGTTCATGTACCTTTTCTGTTTTGAATAATGAAAAGACGAAACTGTCTTTAATTGTATACTACTTGTGTGTCTGCAGGTCTGATAATGTAAGAAGTTGTCATTTTGCATTTTGGAAATCATCTTTTGCATTCTTCTACATTACATGAATTGAGTACGACATATTCATGAAGCTTCGGACAGTGATCACACAACAGGCACAACAGCTTAACGCATGCCTCCAATAGACTCAGCTGACTTCATTTCCAGAAGTGCTTTAATGCTCCAGAGTTTCAGTGTGTTCAGTTGTTTATCATATGGAATCCTAGCAAGATAAGTACTAAGCTTGAGCATCCTAATTCATTAACTTTGAGATCTATCCAGGTTTCTAATAAACAGAGAACCGAATATACTTTGAGGCTGGTTCTAAACATCTATATTTATGTGTAGCAAACACAAATCAGCAGTTGCATGATTTCAGTGAGTAATTAACATGTTTACACATGAACTAAAATGAATATCCAAGTGATGTAACAACTGGAAGATTAACTGCATCTATCTATATATGGCCAAAATACACTTCAGTTCAACAAACCAATGCAAAAAAATAAAATGAAAAAAATTAAAAAAAATCCAAATTTGTAAGCAGCAGGCTCAGTGAAACATAATGTAAACATCAATTAGAAGAACAAAGGCGGCAAGTTGCAAGGAACTACAAACTTAGAGTTGTTATGATGCTATTAACACTATACTTGAAGTTTTACAAACTGTTGAATGCCAGCAGAACACCTTGGGCAAAGCATCTGAATATCTGTACACAGCAAGGTAAATTTTAATGAATTTGATTTTAAAACTGGAAAAATGTTCTCAGGATTTGTACAGCAGGATTTTGTTCAGACAAATGTACAATCAATGCCATGAGATAGACTTTGATAGATATATTTTCTCCACCCCGGAACCTCAACGTGAGCCTGACTATAGCAGCTGAGCATCTCGCACAAGTCAGTAGGGGCAATGCTGTAATGAAATATAACATAGCAAAAAAGACAGAGATTATGGGTTTTTAACGAAGGGTCATATAAAAAAACGTTTAACTACAGATATGTGTTTCTTGGGTAAAATACATAGTAGGAAATTACAATTTGCAGGTATGGACAATGCACATTCTACATGGAAGAGTAGGATATATAGAATGACTTAATTAGAATTTATAACTAGAAAATAGCAGCATTATGATTGTTCCATATCAAAATAATCCATAAGAAGAGATTCCAATCCCTGAAGTTGAATACCCCATGATCTATCCTATTAAGCTGGAAGTTGAGCCATTGAGGATGGGCTAATTATCCGGGTGAAGCTAAGGGTCATGAAGTGCAACTTCTTATGCTGTCTCTTTATAATTGGGAAGGACTTTTTTTCTTTTGCTGTTTGCTAGTAAAATGTTGACGAGTGCAGTGCAATACCTCTGCTGTTAAATGTTCCAGCCTTCGTGATTGGGATCCTTTCTGCCGTGGAGCTTTCAGAACAATCAGTCCAGGACGTTCATAGGCACACCATCAGCTTGCAATTGTCGACGGCCAGTGTGCTGATCTGTCAGAGAAATACTCAGGATGCAGCACATATGGCTCCCTCGGCATTGTAACAAACATATGGCGAGCAGGCAGATCGCAGCAGATCAAACATATACAAAGAGTCAAAGACTACACGAGGAAAGCAGCATTTTATACTCTGGATGGTAGTCCGTCTTGGATCGAAGCCGTTTTTTCTTCTCCGGGCTCCTAGTGCCGCCGTCGTACCCCTCTGCGGTGCCTTTGTGCTGAAGCGCACGGCTGCTCTGACCTTCGTTCCATCCCAATCTTCTTGGCCCCTCTCCGAATCACACAGCAGGGATAGGGCGTAATCGCGCGACCGAGCAGGCGCTTGCTTTCCTCATTGAGCTCGAAATGCACGGCACCACCACCAGTCCATTCGCCGTGGGAGCGTGGCGGCTTGCACGGTGTGGACACAGGCGATGTCTCTGGAGTCGGTCTAGGCCAGAAGTTGCCATTGCCCGCATCATGCTCGGAGAGCGGAGGGAGGAAGGGGTGTGAAGGCGGCGGCCGCGACGGGGGAAGGGGATCAAGGTAGCTTTTGGTTCCGCTTTGGAGTCGCGGTATGGAAACACAGCGGCTTGTTGGGTTCGAACAGGTAATCAGAAAGTTTGAAGGTCCTCTGGTGGCCGCGTGAGACAGCTGCGTTTTGGGAAGAAAACCAATCACGTCGGAAGTGACGACTTTCTGCTTCCACTCAAGCTTCACATCAGCTCGATATAAACCGCGGTTCAAGATTGTTCCAACACGAAACTTTAGTAGTAAAACATTCTCCAAACGCAACTGATGGAATCAATCAGACTTGACGAAATCAGCTCTCAAAAAACGAGACATGTTTCTCTCTTTGAGTTTTTTTTAAAAAACTCGTTGAAAAGATGAGCAAACAAATCTCAATTACATAATCATCAGATGCATACAAAATTGCATAAAAATCAAAATGGAAAACGAGATTCCACGCTTGATAGCAAATTGGAATGTGTAAACACTTCTCCTCTAGTGGTACTAACAAATTTAAACTAAATTCTTAAAATTCTAGGACATCTGTGTACTAACACGCCCTTTGTGTTGTTCCAGAAGTAGATCTTGCAGCAATTACCCTCCAGCAACCGGTGGTGCTCCGTGGGATGCCAGCACACACGTAGGAGCGCAAGGTGGGCAGTTTTGCCGGCAGGAGTCCATTGTGTTATAACACACGTCTGCCTGTCCTGGGCAACAGTAGCAAGCTTGCTTGTCACATTCCTTCTTCTGACAGAAATTCAGGATGATTTTACTCCCGTCGATCGCATCCCCTCCGAGCCAAATCTCTTTACCGGGAAGCTCAACCTTGCGTCTAGCTGTTAAACATTGCATCGCTATGATATGGTCTAGCAGAAACGTCAAAAAGGGACAATACAATTTTACTTACATTGTGCAGAAATGGCGAGGAATCCGAGGAGAACGGCGAACACAGTCGCCATTGCTACATTCACTTTCAAACGGCCGACGTTCTTCTTCATGCCGGCTTGTGTAGCTTGCTCGACCGATAGTTTTTGTCCTATATCTGTGGATCACCGGGAAGGATTGATAGGAGATGAGTAGTGTGCATATATGTAGGCCTGCAGTAAATATATGCTTTATGGTGAGATTGATGTTGCCAGCACAACTCTTTAGCAGCTTTCCCTAAGAGATTCACCACGTCGTGCCCGCATAAGGAAAATTTTCGATTGGAATATGCTGATTGATCTTCGTTGTTTTTGGGAGTGTAAAATATACAAATGCAATCTGGGTTAATTAATTCGGTACTAGCTATGGAAATGTTGTTTAAGAGACCAAATTCAATTCGAATATTTGTATTATGTTTCCGTTCTTTTGAAATAAATCAATTAATCAATAATTGATTTGGTGCTATCAGTTCCTTCTGTCATATTCCTTGCCTTAATTAGGATAATTTATTTAGCTCTACGAACCTAATTCAAATATCTCTGTTTTCATGTCCTATAAAATGATCAGAGATGGATACAACTTGTTAAAAGATATGGAAAATTTCACAGGGTAAAATCCGCTATGTATAACTTAGGATTATTAGCGCTTGGCCTTATTTCAGCACAAAACGTCCTTAACAATGCTTCTTTTTTTTTGTTTGAGGTTAACATTTCATGGATACCGGTTCCTGATTACATTATCAGATAAAAACACTACATAACATTGCTATTTCAATTTGCAAACATTTATTCAGTATTAACCATCTATCGAGGATAATTTTTTTCAAAAACTCGATGAGGTATGCACCATTTGTGTCGAAAATAATGCAAAGAACAAGGGTATGGATCTACTAGTAGGGATGAGAGCAAAAATGGCATTTATTGGATAACCGAGGTTCGTTTTCGACTTCTCCCGATTGTAGTACTTGGAAATGAAATACAAAAAAAATGAAAACAAAAGTGGAAGTATTAGGTGGATACAGAAATTAAAACGATTTTACCGATCGTTTTAGATAATTTCCGTTTTAGACCGAAAATTACCATAGATATTTTATCGTTTTATATTAGTCTAGCCAACCAGTATATATTATATTTCAAATAGGCAATAAATTAGGAATGGTTGGCGCCTAATCTTATCATTTCTTTCCCACATGCTAACAAAAAGATCAGCTTCACCAGGAAAGCCAAACGTAATCGAGACAAAAAATCAAGACCTTTCTATTTCAAATGTCTCCCGTCTTTTATGATACATTTATAGCTAGTTCAAATACAAATAATATGCTTGACTAATACACGTTTGATATTAGCTAGTATTCACATTTGATATTTTTGTATATGATGTGGTACGGCTAATACACGACTGTGATTTGTGTTACCAATAATGAATATCAATTCCCGATCGATGTTGCACATTTCTGTCGTGGTAATTCCATTTTTGATATTCCTGTAATACCGACGCCGTATTTGTTTCCACCAGTACCGCTA
Organism: Eragrostis tef; assembly: GCA_000970635.1. Lineage (NCBI taxonomy): Eukaryota > Viridiplantae > Streptophyta > Magnoliopsida > Poales > Poaceae > Eragrostis > Eragrostis tef. The sequence continues at coordinate 135,567 of LAPY01000221.1, forward strand.
CTGATTTCGCTACCAAGAAAAAAATGATGAAACTGAAAACAATTGAGCCCTTTTCCGACAATTTCCTGGCCGCTTTCATCCCTATCTATATATATTGCACCATTTAGATAGATTGTGGAACCAGATGTACACTTTCAAAGTTTATCGAACCAAGTAAGAAAACGGGAAAATTTTAACGACCCTATGTGCATTTCACTCTATTAGATAATTGTTTATGGGACACTGTAAAAGTCGAATTTGTCTGTAGGATCTGTAGGACAGGGCTATGGGCAGTGTCTTACAGATGAAGACATTTGGTTTAGTGTCCTCTATTTTTACAGTGTCCTGTAGACAAATCTCCATTATTATTATTATTATTATTAACCAGGTTGTTTTGTTAGGATGCATGCTTGTTTGAGAAAAAAAAACTTTGCCAGACATGTTCTCTTGTCAGATAACTTGATTCACGTTCATTGTGCTAAGTCGTTGTTTTGGTTTTACTCCCTCCGATTTTCCTTGGTTGACACTTGTTAGTGCAAATTTGCAATAGCCAACGTCAAAAGAAAAGAAGACAAAAACCGACGGGAGTATTTCTATGAGTTATGAGAACATTTTTCTTAAATGCATTACTACTCTACTCAATCTACGTATAGCTCAATAATATTTATTGAATCAACAAGCTGCGAGCGTTGATGTGTTTGTTAGCATATGACTTCTTTGTTGTCAAATTTAAGCATTCACTGTAGCTAGCACACAAAGTTAATTTTACTCATCCGAACAATCCACTTTATCTGCCTCACTTTACTCATCCTAAACAATATCAATATTTTAATTTAATGAAAACACAATTCCAATCAACACCATATAAACTAAATTGACGTTTCTTGTGTTTTCTTAAAAGTGAAATTTTGAATTTCAAATTTTACATGATGATAGTTCCCAAATTGCCTATGTTTAAATATTTTTAATTATTTTTTCTTATATTATTTGTATGCATATATATTTGTGAGGGTGGTGAAGCTTTTGATGGTATGGTTTAATTTGATTGACATAACATAGTCCTTCCGTTTCTAAATTATTGTCGCCGCTTACTTTTCTGTTATAATTAACCATTTCTTATTTAGAAATATTTAAAGTTATTATATATTTTGTTATGATTTGTCAAAATAAAACATAACTTATAGTTATTCGAACGATGAGATATAACTTAAAAAGTCAACTGCGATAACAATTCAGAAACAAAGAAATATAATACAAAATGACGCGAGACTGGCGTTAATTTTTTAAAATTCATTTTCAATGAGAAATCAACTCTGGTCGTGCAAAATGCGCGAATAGTTTGAATGGTTCAAGCAGTATTCATATAAAATGACAACCGAACTAAAAAACATAACGGCAGAGCGGTCCATCTCACAAGTGATCTAGTGAAGGTTCCTCGGGATCATGGGAAGCCCGAACCTGGGCATCAGGGTAATGGCTTCCTTGGGCGCGTGGACGTACTGCGACAGCGCGAAGGTGAACCTCTGGAGGATCATGGCGAGCCCGATCCGCGCCTCGAGCATCGCAAAGTTCTGGCCGATGCAGGCCCTGGGCTCCTGCGAGAAGGACAGCAGGGCGTTCGGTGGCTTTGGACACGCCGTGCTCGAACCTCGCCGGGTTGAACTGGTCGGCGTCGTGGCCCCAGACGTCCTTGTCCCTGTGCAGCAGCGCGATCGCTCGGTATGGATAGCATTGTTCCCTTTGGCACGCATATGCTACCGAGCTTGATATGTCGGAGCCGGCAGCCCGTCTTATGAACTCCACCGGGACTGTAGAGGCGAGCCTCAACGATTCAAGAAGGACAATGTTCACCTGATGAATCTTAAAATTTTATTTAGAGAAGACTGAACATTATATAAGATGTGCCGATCCCTATTACCTGTTTCAGCTTGCTGACCATGTCTGGGCTCGGCACGGCATCGCCGCACTCCCTGATCACCTCCTCCCTCAGCTTCTCCTGCCACTCGGGGTACCGGCTCAGCAGGAACATGGTCCAGGTGAGGAGGTGCGAGGTCAGTGTCCTGCCCCGCGAAGAAGGTCTTGCACTCGTCCACGATCTCCTGTCCTGGGTGGTCGACAGCATCTGGTGCCCTTCCTGCTCTAGAGCGCGCGCCTCCAGCATCAGCCCGAGCAGGTCGTTGCCGTAGCCTTTCGCGTCCTTCTCCTCAAGGCGACCTTCCATAATCCGCACGAGCATGCTCCTCACTTTGTTGTCCAGCTTCTTGAGATGGCTGCTTCGGGTTGGCTGTTTCGATTTGAGCAGTTTTACGGTGTCCTATACTAGTGATATAATACCACCTTCTTGATACTCCTCCGCGCAGCAGCACGCGTGCCTGCTTAGCAAATTCGAGTGCGCCACGCGACAGGCGAGGCGATGCACGCGGCGAACTGGCTCCAGGTGGACTGGTTCGCGGCGTGGCCTCTTGGAGGAGCCACCGGAGTTGGGGCAGCTGGCTCGACGAGAGCATCAGAGCGCGTCGAAGTCTTCAAGGCAAGCGCCGGCGGTGAGGAAAGGGAGTCCGACGTGTCGAAGCTCGTCTTGGTGGATGACACAGCCTCCTTGTTCGCTAGTAATTGTCGGACATGCTTGACCTCTGACGTGAAGTGGTCTGGCTGCGATCAAATTCGTGAATTGTTGGTTTGTTGGCGATTGATTTCTGAAGATGCGACATCGGTGCATTTGTACACATTCATTGTGTTAAAATCCTAGTTGCTATGTAATTGATTTTTATTGCAATCGACAGTTCTAAACTTAGACCCTCCGTTGTGAGGAATGGTAGATAATGGATTGCACGCTGTTCAATGAATTGCCTTTGTTCTTTGTAAATACCGTCTCATGTTGAATTTGCTTTAGTTTTATGTAGAAAGAGATCTTATAACCAGGCGAGTTCTTGAGGCGGCGGCGCCACGCTCGGCTGCCCGGCAAGTTCTTGGATGAGGCGGCGCCGCGCTGCTTTGATTCGAACGGTCGCAGGGAGGAACTCCTGTGGATGCCGTGCTGCTTCGATTCAAAAAAGCCGCAGGGGGTGCAGCTCGTGTGGGGTCCACGATCAGAAGCCTACTAACCATCTCTCCTTTTATTTTATTTTTTAGAACAGCCTACTAACCATCTTTTTTTTTTTTTTTTTTGGAGACCCCCCTAAAACGGTCGCAGGGAGGAACTCCTGTGGATGCCGTGCTGCTTCGATTCAAAAAAGCCGCAGGGGGTGCAGCTCGTGTGGGGTCCACGATCAGAAGCCTACTAACCATCTCTCCTTTTATTTTATTTTTTAGAACAGCCTACTAACCATCTTTTTTTTTTTTTTTTTTGAGGAACTCCTACTAACCATCTGTGCTATCAGTTTGCTTCAGAACAAAAATAATATGTCCTAGACTCCTAGTACAAGCTACGGGATGCAGCATCTGCATGTCCAGGCCCAGCCTGCTAGCCTGCTATAGCCCATCATCTTGTCCACGTCTAGCACATTCGACCCATCCATCCTCGAGCCTAGGACATCCTCCTAGGCAGACGTGGCTACGAAAGGTAGCGGACAAGCGGTAACGTCTAGCCTGCTATAGCCCATTCATCTTGTCCACCGGACAGAACGAGAGAGAGTCAGAAAGGTAGCGGACAAGCGGTGACGCCAAGCACGCAAATCGCTCCACTAGACCGTGCGGCTTCTTTCCCAGCATGACGCGACAACAAAACAAGGCATGCATATCAGGTACGTACAAGCATGCACGCACGTCCCCTGGTCGCTAGCGACCCTGTTCTTGATTCGTATGGCGTGGTAAATGGGGTCCCCGGTCCATGTCGCCAGTCGCGTCGTCCCACAGCAAATAGCGGGGCGTGCCAGTGCTTGTGCGCGTGCGCGGATGTAACTCTCTGATCTCCATCTCATCCTCCCGTAATGAATTGAAAAGGGGATATGATTGGACGACGAAGCGTCGGTCCGGTAGCGCTTGTCGACTCTATTCGGGACCGATCGCGCATGCAACCTTGAATCATTGGTTTGAAGGTTTGTTGCACCGTGCACGTTATGCCAGGGCCAGGCCAGTAGTGAGCTCAACAATGCCGACGAGTTGCGAGTACCTTGTACACGGGCGGGGCGGCTACGTACTACTGATGGTGAAGGGATTCTGTTGGCGAGGCGATCGTGGCGTCAACTCCTCTGAAAAGCCGCAAAAGCACGTGCCCTTTCTTTCTGTCAATCTCACGGAGAGGGGAGGGCTTTGCCCGCCACATCGTCCTTCCTTGCACACAGGCACGCACACTCGCAAACAAACAGAACAGGTAGCCTACGCTGCGTGCCGAGCTAGTACTCCTGCCTATCTCCATGGTTTTGCGGGTCAACTGCTTTTGAGACACCTTCACTGATTTACCTGTGTGCCGTGACCGATAAAGTGCAGAGCCTCGGCTTTGGCAGCACCTCACCTCTCTATCTTGCTCTCCCCATTTCTTCTCGCCGCTGGGGCTGCCCCTCCCTCTCATGTTGTCCATGGCGGCATGGACATTGGCCATGCTGGCCGCCTGATCCTATTTCGTCTGTGCTTTGCATGATGCATGGCTCGAGAGATGACCCGCTCGATCCCCGCACACACCATCCTGCTCCTCTTCTTCATCCTGCAGATCCAACTACTGCTGCTAAGTTGCGCCGCACTCGACGTCGAAGCCTCTGCCTCGACGGCTACGGTCATGGCAATGGCGGCCGGCCGGCGTCGCCTCCTCCCCGTGGCGAAGAGGAAAATGGTGGCGGCGTATCCAAGCGTCGGCTTCAGCTACGCGTTCGTGAACGCGGTGAGCAAGCATCAAGTGCCCAGCGGCGCCAACCCGGACTCCAATTAGATGGATTCCCCCGTCCCGGCCGGAGTGCGCGCTCTGCAAGTGACGTTGTGGGAAACTATTCAGCCTGTATGCACTTGTGCAAGCTTTCGAATCGATCTGTTGCCCATGCTCCAGTGATGTGTAGTGCAAATGATGAATAGATACACCGTGCTTGGCTGGACTCCAAATGTTTGTAAATCTAATTAGATCTTCCTCCCTTGATTAACTTTTCAATGACTGCTCTTCTACTCTGTTTTTTTTGGGGAATATTTTAATTAATTTCTTCGATTGATCAACGACCTGTGTACTTAATTTCGTAGGTTTTATTTTTAGTATCAAGAGTACTGAGAACCCAACGCTCCACCTTGTGATGACTTTGGTGAATCATGTAGAAATCATGTGTGTGTGTGACCATAAATTATGGATGTCCAACACTGATTGTTCTTATTCAGCAAGCACAAAAGGATCTATGCACCAAGGGTCGAGTTAAAGGAATATATAGGTAGCACTGGTAGTTACTTCCTCTTCAGCATGCACAACCGAATTATGCACAAATGATCGAGTTAAGGAAAATAGGTACTCATTTATACAATACAAATAAGCTCCAATCAGATCGTATCGTTAACATCAGAGAGGGCCGCCAGAATGCAGCTGGACGACCTCGTGTGCCCGATCATTGCTACTCAAATTCCGTTCTTTTGCGCTCAGAGCAAACTGGTTGCCTCTCTGCAGACACTTTTGTTGGTTTGTGAAGCATAATCAACACATGGTCCCTACAGAAAACAAATACGAATTGAAATGGATCATACAAATATGCTAATCCCCACATCGTAGGAGAATTGAAGAAAATTTGTCGATGCTAAATGCCTTTGTAGCCCCCCCCCCCCAAAAAAAAAGATTATCCCACATTGTAGGAGCAACAGTAAAATTCTAATAGACAGTTGCAGAATTGAAGGAAATTTATTGATGCTAAGGGCCTGTTCGTTTCCAGTGGCTAAAATTTTAGCCCTGTCATATCAAAGAGAATCTTGCCATTTAAGAGTATTAAATAAAGTCTAATTACAAAACTTTTTTACAGATGGGTGCTAATTTACGAGACGAATCTAACGAGCCTAATTATTTTATGTTTTGATACAGTGATGCTACAATAACCTACTTCTAATTATGGCTTAATTACCCGTTAGATTCGTCTCGCGAATTAGTCCAGAATTTTGCAATTAGTTTTGTAATTAGATATTATTTAATACTTTTAAATGACAAGATTTTACGGGGCTAAAATTTTAGCCAAAGAAACGAACACCCCAAAATGCCTTTGTAGCAACCCCCACCACAAAAAAAAAAATCCGAACATGTTGGGATGATAGTATTCTTTGACTTGGCTCAAGAATATGCATGACCACCTATAATATTGTCCTTTTTGTTTTGGTCCAGTTATTTAATATTTTTGTGGTGCAGCGCCCTTCAATCAATTGCGCTTCCACAGTGGTGAACGCAGACAAAATGTCGGGAGGGGGACTGAGCTTCCGTGTTCTTATTCTTCCTCCCCTCTCCTCTCCCTATTTCTCTTCTTCTCCCCTGGCAAACTCCATTGTCCCAAGCTTTTCTTATCAAAAAAGATGTGACAAGACCAGAAGGATATGAGTTGCAAAGCATTAATTCAGTATAGGAGAATGGCAATTGCTAACATCAGATTCAAAGCCTTAAGAGCATCTGAATGATGAAGAAGATCAAGTTATGCTAAATGATAGTTCCACTTACAATGCTTCCTTCCAGTACCGCTGCAAAAGTAGCAAAAGGTTCTATAGCTCACACTTCAAATGTTCATATTTTTGAATGAGTATCCGAATAGATCTTGGATTGTAAAGTCACCAAGGCGATTCCCATAAGCCTCCAAGAAAGAAGGCACCACTCCTTTGCAAAAAAAAAAGAAAAAGAAAAAGAAAGAAAAAAAGAAAGAAAGAAAGAAAGTACCACAATCTGTATCTGTATAATGTGAAGTTATGTAACAGACAAACGAAATTTCACTGGTTCTCCTAAGCTTTTATATATTTTAAGGGCTCCTTTGGATCAAAGGAATTTCATAGAAAAAGTGTAGGATTCTAGTTTTCTTAGGAATTGGTATTGTACGTGCCTTTGGAATGTAGGAATGAAGCATAGGAAAAGTAAAGAAAAAATTCCTATGGTCCTCATTTCAGAGAAAAAACGTAGGATTCCTAGCATGAGCTCAGACATCTTTTTTTCATTCCTTCGCGTAGGAACGAGGAGAATCAACCACTAATCGCAAATCAACGAACCAACTGCAGCAGCTCTTGCCAGCGACCTCCCACACCAGCGCCTCCACGGCTCGAGCTCTTGCCGCTGCCGGACTCGGC
>LAPY01000221.1:145462-156976 GCA_000970635.1 Eragrostis tef
GGCATGTCTATCAGTGGTTATAACAAAGGCGACTGCCGTTTTGAATGGAAGAGATTTGAAGTGAATGGATGAATTGGTTAAGATAGTATAAAGATCAAATTAACATAATCATTCTTATAAAATTCCTATGTTTTTCCTGCAGCCCATCCAAACGCTCATCCTTACAAAATTCCTGTGTTTTTTATTCCTATGTTTTACATATGCATTCCTATCCTATTCCTGCGTTTTTCTTGTTCCTGTGTTTTTCCTATCCCGTGTTCCAAAGGAGGCCTAAATATATCTTTAGGTAACATTCTGAGAGCTTCATAAGGATCTGAATAATTATGGAGGAAATTTCTCAATTTTTTTAGAAAAGAGAATCTCAATTTGTGCCGGGTGTTAAAAATATTCCTTAATTCATGATCCAATGAAATCTTTTCTCCATAAAAATATTCCTCAACTTTGACTTAGGAAATAATTTTTCTCTAACGGACAAATACTTTACAAGGTCCTCACAAAAAAAAAGAATACTTTACAAGGTCTAATCTGGATGTCTTATCTCACGATTCAAATATGGGCGGGTGCGTGTCCTTCCAAGTTCCAATCGCTGAGTTGCAACAAATTTGGTAAAGTTAAAAATAAGGAGGGTGTGTCTAGCAAGGATGTATATCTTGAAATTTTGTAAGACGTGATGACGTATTAGATGAGATATCAGATTCAGAAAATACTCACGATCCAAATATAGGTCCGAAGTGGAGTAGTAGTTGCCTGCACGTCGCCGCACTTCCCTTTCACGATACTCTACTTCCAAACTACAGAAAAAAGCGTGCCCCAACAAAAAAAAAAAACTACAGAAAAAAGCGTATCTCTGATATTTCCTTTTAGCATTTTCCGATTTAAAATGACGAGTGGGGAAGGAGTAGGAGACTTCGCCTCGCCTAAACCTCGGGAGCTTCCCAGACCAGACTCCATCAGCCATGGCGATCTCCCAGATCTCGCGCGGAACCCTGGCCCTCCTCGTCCTCCTCGCCGCTGCGGCGACAGTGTTCGCGGACGGCGATGACGTGGTGGCCCTCACGGAGCCCACCTTCGAGAAGGAGGTCGGCCAGGACCGCGGCGCTCTCGTCGAGTTCTACGCCCCCTGGTTCGCCCTCGTCCCCTTTCTTGCTCGTCGGATCGATGTAGTTTAGTACGACTGGGTCGGATCGGATCGGCTTGTGGATGGGTAGGGCAGTGGGTCGCAGGGTTTGAATCTTTGTGCGCATGAGGGAGCCGGTTTAGCTGCTTCTTGGATTATAGCCAGAAACATAGTTGTCGTCGATAAGCCTGAATCCCTGCTATGAATTGAACTGTCTGAGGTTAACTTTCTTCGTAACTGGTAAATTGAACCAGCATGAGAGGGGTGCGCTTCAATTGAGTTGTCTTGTTAATCCTCTAGTCGAATTCTATGTTTTAGATCTCGACCTCCTCTTCTCCAGGGTGGGATTGGTAGGATCTTTGTTTATGCTCATGTCTCCATATGTTTGTGTCAGCTCTAGGTGGAATTCGTACTGTAATATGCAACCTATAATAACTAAAAACTGCTAATACCGATGTTTCTCATTAGTTGAATCTTCTGCAATTTAGTAATATAAAGAAATCAGCCTTTCAGTATCTTGTAGCATGTCAGAGTTTGATCATCTACCTACTGTAATTGTTCAGGTGTGGTCACTGCAAGAAGCTTGCCCCTGAGTATGAAAGGCTCGGTGCAGCTTTTAAGAAAGCTAAATCTGTCTTGATCGCCAAGGTTTGGAATCTTATATATCTTTTGAAGTTAAATTAGTGTCCTTGTTGCTAATATGTTATATAATTATTTTTAATCAACCTCATGCTGCAAGGGATGGATTAGGACTTAGCACATGGATTTTCTTAAAAAGTTTCTTGTCTCTCTGTGATAAAATAATGATTTTCTCATCTTCAACTCCATTTTCTCATTTTAGGTTGATTGTGATGAGCACAAGAGTGTGTGCAGCAAGTATGGAGTATCTGGGTATCCAACAATCCAGTGGTTCCCCAAAGGATCCTTGGAGCCCAAAAAGTGAGGCAACACGACTTCAGACTTTCCGGTTACCTTCTCTGTTTCTCATATTTCAGGAATCGTGATAAAATGTGAATGACCATGTAGGTATGAAGGACAACGCACTGCAGAGGCCCTTGCTGAATTTGTCAATACCGAAGGAGGTAGGGCTATCTTGTTTGACCAAGAATTTGTTTTCTGATATATGTGATACTTACCGTATAGAAAATAAGGGTTCTGGACTATTCGGATTCAGCAATTAATTTCCAAAATGATTTCTGGCTTTCAGGCACCAATGTAAAGCTGGCGACCATTCCTTCAAGCGTTGTGGTACTCACTCCTGAGACTTTTGACTCAGTTGTCCTTGATGAATCAAAAGATGTCCTTGTTGAATTCTATGCTCCATGGTAGGTTTCTAAGTTTTATTACTTTTTGTTATGTCAGTATGTTTTGCGTTATGCATTGATATTTGCACACCGAATCTCATGAATTCGATACTTAATTTGCACAGGTGTGGTCACTGCAAGAGTCTTGCTCCGGTCAGTAAATGGCATAACTTAATCCCTACATTTGCTATTTTACTTCTTGTATAAGCCTTGGCTACCTTCATTGTCTCTGACATGTTTAATCATATTATTATATTTGTTTCAGATTTATGAGAAGGTCGCTTCTGTTTTCAAGTTGGATGAGGGAGTCGTGATTGCTAACCTTGATGCTGACAAATACAGAGACCTGGCTGAGAAGTATGTCTTTAACGCACCCTCCTTGTGCATTTTGTTTTTTTCCTCAGCTGGTGTTTCCCTATGATACATGCAACTCCTGTAGACATAGCATAATAGCATTGCCTTGACTCAGTGTCCTATAATGCTGTGTTGTGTAAAAATTTGTTTTTGACATATGTTGCCACTTTTAGGTATGGGGTCACTGGCTTTCCTACATTGAAGTTCTTTCCCAAGGGAAACAAAGCTGGTGAAGAGTATGATGGTGGCAGGGACTTGGGTGACTTTGTCAAGTTCATTAATGAGAAGTCCGGCACCAGCCGTGATACAAAGGGTCAACTCACGTCAGAGGTTAGTTGCATACATACAATACAACATCACCACACATAAGTTTTTGTACAATATTCGGACTATGATCTGTTATGTTTTCTTCTATATTATAGGCTGGTCGTGTAGCTAGCTTGGATGCCCTGGCAAAGGAGTTCCTTGGCGCTGCCAGTGACAAGCAGAAGGAAGTCCTTTCCAAGATGGAAGAGGAGGTAACCAAGCTCAGTGGTTCTGCTGCGAGGTATACTCTTAAGCTCAGATATTCAGTTATATGCAGTTATATTTAGATTATGCCAGTTTTGGCACGTATAGCCAAGTTCTAAAAGTTTAACATCCATTCTTTCCTACTTTAATCAGGCATGGAAAGGTCTATGTCACCATTGCAAAGAAAATCTTGGAGAAGGGCAGTGACTATACTAAGAAGGAAACAGAGAGGCTTCACCGCATGCTGGAGAAGGTGGGAAATCTACCTCGAACTTCTGTTGATATATTTCTTTTTTTTTTTGCGAATGCTGTTGATATATTTCTCATCCCACACATTCGGCTACTCATGTGTATGTCATTTTACTTCTTGCAGTCCATTAGCCCCTCGAAAGCCGATGAATTTACCATCAAGAAGAATGTTCTTGCAACATTCTCTTCATAAGGCAATGATGAGCTCCGTTGTCACCTTTCAGATATATATAGGAGACAAGATATCAGAGGATTAGGAATATGATGATGATGAGAGTTTATTGTTGGTAGACTGATTTTGGGTTTTCCCTTTGAGCATATGTGATACGTGTACCTCCGGCAAATCTCTTTTCTTTTGTGCTTATATGGATTTATTATAGCCCGTAGCAAAATAGTTTACTTTTGGACAGAGTTTTGTGACACCGCACTTTTCAATAAAATAAGTCTCACTTTACGAGCTTATATAGAAAATTGGAAAGCTGAATGTGGCAAATGATGTTTTCGTACGCGTGTACAGGCACTTGTTTTGAGTACTACTTCACCTGTACTTTTAGATGCCCTGTTTAGTCCTAAAGTTTAGTCTGAAAAATCTTGCTATTTAGAAGCATTAAATAAAGTTTAATGACAAAACCTTTTTACATATGAGGGTTAATTTTTGTAGATCTATCTAATGAGCCTAATTAATCTATGTTTTGTTACAATAATGCTATAGTAACCATCGTCTAATCACGTCTTAATTACTCTCATTAGATTCATCTCGCAAATTAGCATAGAGTTCTAAAATTAATTTTGTAATTATACTTTACTTTTTGTAAATTACTCTCATTAGATTCATCTCGCGAATTCATCTCGCGGAGAATCTTGCTATTTAAGGGTATTAAATAAAGTATAATCCCTGTTTGAATACAAAGTATTTTTGTAGTTTTAGATGAATACCATGGTTTCTCAGAAATACCATAGTATTAAAAACTTTGAGGTGTCTGGATGCAACAAACATTACAGTTTTGTAAATCGAAGTATAGCAAATACCATAGTATTTTTGCAGTTTTAAAAATCCACTCCACCCCTCTTTTTTCAAAAACCGAGCCAACTGATTGCTGCATGCGCATGGACACCGTGCCATGCATGCCGCTCACGTTTAACCAGCCGGCACGTTTTGTGCATTCTTTATGAAACAAACATACGAATGTACTTATCTTGTTCATTTATTTTCTACTAGTAGATCCTTTGATACACGCTGTTTGATTCAAATCCATCACCCACTTAATTAACCTTATTTTGAGATCAAAAATTACTACTTATAAATTGCATGTACCTAAATAGAAATCCTTGAAAAACAATATATACTTGGTAATTTCTCCATATATTTCGAAATGTTAATTTAAACATAACATCAGTTCAACATGTTGGTTCTCTTTAAAGATATACTGCACTAAATACTAGAACATCCAAACACACCTCGGTTTTTGTTAAAACTACAAAAAACTGTGGTATTGGAAAACTGTAGTTTATTTTGGATGCACTAGTGAAAACCATGGTTTTCGGATACTGTGGTTTGCAAATGCCATAGCGTTGTTGACAGAGTTTCCAGAAGTTCTGAACAATATCTAACTTTGGGACATAACCCAAACTTTCTACTCTTGACGAAGAATATTTTGACTTCTTAAACAAACACCGCATCTCTGCAGTAATGATACAGACCCTGCAGGAGAGTACATTGGTGCTCCTTCCCTCTTTCTGGCAAGTAGGTAGAACCACCAAATAATAATAAAGTTGTTCAAAAATAGAGCGTTGCTTGGATAAAAGCGCATCAATAGACGCTTCAGATGGGTCTTCATCATCGATTGCATGCAAGCACCATACTATTTCAAGGTACATATTGAGGAGGAGGAAGCTCTTGAGCTCATTATTCATATCCCTTGGATGACTCAGAATTCGGTGCATATCCTCAAATAAACCAGCATTTTTAATAGGTTTTGACAGCTGAAGTTCTAATAGGGCAGTGCTACGGTAGTCCCTCCCAAGTCTTGCATGCAAGACTTGAAATCAATCTCAGCCCTTGATTATTTCAAATAAAAATAAATAAAAATAGAAAATAAATGCACGCAACCCTTCCGTGTCACAGCCCCCAAGCAGAAATCCCTCTCCACATCATGGTCACACAATCAGGTGTACACACATGAATGTTACATGTTTATGGCACGTTATTTAGATTTGATCGCACCAAGTGTTCTAAAAATATGCCGTCACGTTTTTTCAACTCGTAATGTCTCATTTTTTTCTTAGACTCGAAATGTATATCTCATGACTCAAAAATTCATTTTGGTGGAGTAACATGTTGATTGTTTTTGTTCTATTGGTACAATTACCATGTCTTTTTTTTTTGTTACGTAGCATGGCACAGCAATTGATTTTGGTGATGTCACGTTGCCAACAATTGTTACCATGGCACGTTGATTGATTTTGTTACCATTACCATGACACGTTCATTTTTTCTTAATGGTCCGGTGACATTTGTTACCATGGCAAGTTTATTGATTTTGGTTTCCAATTGTTACCATGTTCAAACTAAAGGAAAGTTGTCATGTTACAGTCGGCAATCAATGGAAAAATCTTCACCGAAAATCAGCAATTATAGCAAGTTTCCACGTTTCCAGTCTTCCCGGAAAATCAGCAACTATATAAGCGGCAATACCTTCACGGAAAATCAGCTAAAGCAATCGTCAATATCTACCTCATAAACACACCTTGGTTTTTGTTGGAACTACAAAAAACTGTGGTATTGGGAAACTGTAGTTTATTTTGGATGCACTAGTGAAAACCATGGTTTTCGGATACTGTGGTTTGCAAATGCCATAGCATCCAAACAGGCCTGTTTGGATACAAAGTATTTTCAAAGTTTTGATAAAATACCATGGTTTGTTAAAAATACCATGGTATGAAAAACTTTGACATGTTTGGATGGAAGAAACACAGCCGTTTTCTAAACCATGGTATGCAGTATGCTCAATACCAGAGTATTTTTGCGGTTTCCAAAAATCCACTCCGACCCTCTTTTTTAAAAAACTGAGCTACGCGAGCTGTGTTTTGTTGGCCACGCACGGCAACGTCCTGTCTGCACTCATGTATGTTTCCGGCTTTGTCATTTGCATGTCAGGTACTCCAAAATAAAATGATTGATCGGACTCGTTCGACCAGACCTGATAGGTTGCCGTTCAAAAAAAAAAAAGACCTGATAGGTTGGTCCGGATTTACATCATGTTACCGAAGTGATATCTATAAGCTATGCCAATGAATAATCAACATGAACATTCCAATTGAGTAGATTCAAGAGTACTACTTACGTTAGCTAAAATATTTATATTTATATATGTACAATACGTAGTAGCATTCAACATATCATCAACTATGGCTTCGAGATACCCAACAATCAATACTTTAAGTGCCAAATAGGTTATGGTTTTCCTAAAACTGCGAAATACTATGGTATGCATAAACCATGGTATTTCGTGTCTATGTTGCCAAAAACTGTGGTTTTCAAATACCACGGTTTTTAAAAGCAGGAACATCCAAACATGCTCTAATTTTCGAACCCTGTGGTAATTCACGAGACGAGTCTAATGAGGGTAATTAAGCCGCGATTAAACGATGATTACTGTAGCATCACTGTAACAAAACATAGATTAATTAGACTCATTAGATAGGTCTCGTAAATTAGCACTTATCTGTAAAAAGGTTTTGTTATTAGACTTTATTTAATGCTTCTAAATAGCAAGATTCCCCAGACTAAACTTTAGAACTAAACGAAACGAACAAGACCAGTCCTAACAAGATTATTAGTTGCGCCATTTCTTTCTCCATGCATATTTATCTCTGTGAAAAAGTCGTTAACATTCATCCTAGCTGCTAGTCTGAACAATCACCAAGACTTTACATTTCGAGTTTTCATTAGCTTTCAAAGTCACTTTTTGTTTTTCACTGAACTTGTTATTGTTTTCAAGTCACCACCGAGTAGCTTCAATTTTTGCGTAGGATTGCCTCTGAACTTTATAGGCGCCGTTCTATGTTCCTATTTCGCTTAAGGCATTCCATGTGCTTAAACATCTTGGCATGTCAGCAAGTACCAAGAAAACTCCAATTAATGCATCGTAAACAGAATTCTTTGTAAAATTATGTATGTGAATTACATAGCAATGCACTTATCGATTAACCATGGCAATGCATTTGAAATGTTTGCAAAATGTTGGAACCGCACCGCGTCACGCTCGTTGCTCGCAAGGGTAGGCAGTGATCATCATTATATATGCGACGCTCGTTTATCCGAAAGACGGAACGAGAAGCTCGAAGCTCCGTGCTCGTTTACTGGCTTCCGCTAATCCATGTACTATGATTTACAAAGGCGTACGTACGCGCCTAGCTAAGCCGCAAGGTGTCCAGAGATCGACCTCATACCTGAGGGCACGTCGCGAGGAGGGACGGACGGACTGGAGAGCGATGGTGGCGGGGGGGGGGGGGGGGGGGGGTTTGTAAACCGAAGTATAGCAAATACCATGGTATTTTTGCAGTTTTTAAAAATCCACTCCACCCCTTTTTTTTCAAAAACCGAGCCAACTGATTGCTGCATGCGCATGGACACCGTGCCATGCATGCCGCTCACGTTTAACCAGCCGGCACGTTTTGTGCATTCTTTATGAAACAAACATACGAATGTACTTATCTTGTTCATTTATTTTCTACTAGTAGATCCTTTGATACACGCTGTTTGATTCCAAATCCATCACCCACTTAATTAACCTTATTTTGAGATCAAAAATTACTACTTATAAATTGCATGTACCTAAATAGAAATCCTTGAAAAACAATATATACTTGGTAATTTCTCCATATATTTCGAAATGTTAATTTAAACATAACATCAGTTCAACATGTTGGTTCTCTTTAAAGATATACTGCACTAAATACTAGAACATCCAAACACACCTCGGTTTTTGTTAAAACTACAAAAAACTGTGGTATTGGGAAACTGTAGTTTATTTTGGATGCACTAGTGAAAACCATGGTTTTCGGATACTGTGGTTTGCAAATGCCATAGCATCCAAACAGGCCTGTTTGGATACAAAGTATTTTCAAAGTTTTGATAAAATACCATGGTTTGTTAAAAATACCATGGTATGAAAAACTTTGACATGTTTGGATGGAAGAAACACAGCCGTTTTCTAAACCATGGTATGCAGTATGCTCAATACCAGAGTATTTTTGCGGTTTCCAAAAATCCACTCCGACCCTCTTTTTTAAAAAACTGAGCTACGCGAGCTGTGTTTTGTTGGCCACGCACGGCAACGTCCTGTCTGCACTCATGTATGTTTCCGGCTTTGTCATTTGCATGTCAGGTACTCCAAAATAAAATGATTGATCGGACTCGTTCGACCAGACCTGATAGGTTGCCGTTCAAAAAAAAAAAAGACCTGATAGGTTGGTCCGGATTTACATCATGTTACCGAAGTGATATCTATAAGCTATGCCAATGAATAATCAACATGAACATTCCAATTGAGTAGATTCAAGAGTACTACTTACGTTAGCTAAAATATTTATATTTATATATGTACAATACGTAGTAGCATTCAACATATCATCAACTATGGCTTCGAGATACCCAACAATCAATACTTTAAGTGCCAAATAGGTTATGGTTTTCCTAAAACTGCGAAATACTATGGTATGCATAAACCATGGTATTTCGTGTCTATGTTGCCAAAAACTGTGGTTTTCAAATACCACGGTTTTTCAAAGCAGGAACATCCAAACATGCTCTAATTTTCGAACCCTGTGGTAATTCACGAGACGAGTCTAATGAGGGTAATTAAGCCGCGATTAAACGATGATTACTGTAGCATCACTGTAACAAAACATAGATGAATTAGGCTCATTAGATAGATCTCGTAAATTAGCACTTATCTGTAAAAAGGTTTTGTTATTAGACTTTATTTAATGCTTCTAAATAGCAAGATTCCCCAGACTAAACTTTAGAACTAAACGAAACGAACAAGACCAGTCCTAACAAGATTATTAGTTGCGCCATTTCTTTCTCCATGCATATTTATCTCTGTGAAAAAGTCGTTAACATTCATCCTAGCTGCTAGTCTGAACAATCACCAAGACTTTACATTTCGAGTTTTCATTAGCTTTCAAAGTCACTTTTTGTTTTTCACTGAACTTGTTATTGTTTTCAAGTCACCACCGAGTAGCTTCAATTTTTGCGTAGGATTGCCTCTGAACTTTATAGGCGCCGTTCTATGTTCCTATTTCGCTTAAGGCATTCCATGTGCTTAAACATCTTGGCATGTCAGCAAGTACCAAGAAAACTCCAATTAATGCATCGTAAACAGAATTCTTTGTAAAATTATGTATGTGAATTACATAGCAATGCACTTATCGATTAACCATGGCAATGCATTTGAAATGTTTGCAAAATGTTGGAACCGCACCGCGTCACGCTCGTTGCTCGCAAGGGTAGGCAGTGATCATCATTATATATGCGACGCTCGTTTATCCGAAAGACGGAACGAGAAGCTCGAAGCTCCGTGCTCGTTTACTGGCTTCCGCTAATCCATGTACTATGATTTACAAAGGCGTACGTACGCGCCTAGCTAAGCCGCAAGGTGTCCAGAGATCGACCTCATACCTGAGGGCACGTCGCGAGGAGGGACGGACGGACTGGAGAGCGATGGTGGCGGGCGAGGGCGCGGGCCGCGCGGCCTGCCCATCGTGGACGTTCTGGTCTCGTCCGTTTCTGTCACGAGGTCGTTGATACTTATTGGGCTGCTGCATTGGCATACTACTGGACTGATCATTGCTGGGCCTAATGGGCCGTCCCTTGCTCTTTTCCAGCATTCGCGATGGAGATGGCCCAACTCGACGGTTCGAGAAAAAAAAAAACTTACGATTCCAGACTTATGTAATGGTCGTCTTCAACCTCAAGCCCCGCCAACCTCTCTTATTTCAGTGATGAAAAAAAAACCTCTCTTAATTTCATGGCTACCAGAAGGTCTAGAAGGACTAAAATGAAGATCGATTCAGTTCCAATAAAAAAGAAGATCGATTCAGTTCAAAAAAAAAAAATGAAGATCGATTTTGTACAATAGGATGTCTGATGAGCAACTCAATGGCTTGAAGCCTGTCACACCTAGCTTCCGTCTGCCGCCACACGCCCACCCGGCCGCTTGCAGAGGCTAGCCGGCCCCACTCGCGGCGCCGCCGTCCGGTCGTCCTTGCCCTGCCCTGGGCTGGGCAGGAAGCTTTCCATACACACGCGCGCCTAGGCTTTCCATAGTACATGGTAATCCGGATCAGAGCCGATCTCGTGTGATCATCAAAACTGGGCTGGCGGATGGAAACGATCCAACGCAAAACTGGAAGGTTTCCCCCGGCCGTGGGTGGGATCGGCCTCTCCGGCCCCCAAATCAGATCTTCGCATTTACTGCGGCCGATGATTAACAAGCTGGAATTAAAATGCTGTTTCGCAACACACCGCGGTGTCATTTGCGTAGGCTAATCACAGATTAGTGACTACTGATGAGGCTACTAAACTAAACACACACCTACGATGCCTACGAGCCTAGGCTAGCCTACGCCCCCGGCCGCGTCCTGTGCGGTCACGGCCTCCTCCTCGCGGGGGCGCGGCTTGATTGGCTTCTATATATACGCCGCCGCCTTCCGTCCTTGCCGCCGGTGTACGCAGCAGCAGGAAACCAATTGACCCCAAAATCGAGAGAGATCGAGGAGAGAGAGAGGGAGAGAGCGCAGAGCGAGATGCCGCGGCGCAAGCTCCCGCGGGCGCTGATCCCCAGCCCGAAGGCGCGCGCCGCCGCGTTCTCCAAGCGGCGGGACAGCCTGAAGAAGAAGGCCGACGAGCTGAGCATCCTGTGCGGGGTCCGCGTCGCCGTCGTCACCGCCGAGGGCGGCAAAGGCGGATCCTCA
>LAPY01000221.1:192817-204062 GCA_000970635.1 Eragrostis tef
AATGCCCCCCCCCCCCTCCCCTAGAACGCCCAAAGTTGAACACCAATTCTGACAACAAGACGACAAGCCCTATATTTTCCTTTCTCCTATCAATGGCCCTACCCTTCTTTGGAGTCACGCGTTCTATTTATCACTATTTTGCATCATTGTGGGGATATTGATGGCCATATCCACCGGCTTAATCTAGTTAGTGTTTTGTTGAACTTGTTTGTTTTGTTCCTTTTATAATAAAATATTTCTTTCAGCACCTTTAAGGGCAAGTCGCAAGGGCTTATACACACACACACACGGCAGGATTACAATCGTTTGTGAGTGCACCCAGAAGGAAGTTTGGGGCGCACATCTCTCCCAATTATATGAAACATTTGCCGGACTATCAAATTTTGCACAGCAGTGAGGTGCCATATTTGCGTCCCGGCCTGAAAAAAAAAATAAAACTCCTGCTCAGCTCTTGCACGTCATGCGAAACGCTCGCTAAAATCGAACGAGCGCCCTGGTGCCTTCCGCAAGTTCACCACTGAGGCATGCATTGTCAGATTCCACTATAATCATCGTCGCACCAGCTTCCTTTGCCATTGCCATACCATGCATCACGGACTGCTAGTGCTTCAGCCAGCAGTGCACCTGCGTCCAAAACCATTTACCGCCCAACAATAGTAAGCATGGTATATTTAATTTTACATAAGCTCAAAGTTTCAGTAGTGAAGATTCTGCATTAGGTCAACTAAGTACATACTGAACATCAAAGAGCAATCACTTGACTACAGACTGATAAAGTAATTGCTAAATCTACCTTAATACAATGCTTCCTCTACTTAAATACAGTGCTTGCGAGAGGCATGCGTGCAGGTGGCTGCGAGCATATGTTATGACTTGCTCTCTCCTAGTTCAATCCAGGACCCGTGCCAAGAAACCAATAAAAAAAGAATGAGGGCACATAAGAGCCAGTTGAGTTGAGTGACCATCACCTCGGGCCAATCTCAGATGTAGGCACTCTCACTGTAAGAATCTAGTCAGCAACTAAGCATGAAATGGTACAAGCTAACAATTAAAAACCTATCACCTGCCACAAAGATTTAAATGAGCTTGAGTAACATTTAGACTGGTCAAGCGAGGCAGATAGGCCAATCTCAGTCAGCTGAGTATTTATCCAATCCATTGCCATGGAGAAACGCTCATTTAGCCAAAGTCTATAACATTGAAGGTAATAAAAATACTACTCAGAGCAAATAGTAGAATGCAGAGTAGAAGAAACTTCGGTTCTAATAGTTAATGTGAAAGACAGAGCAATAAATATTTATGAGTTCGTCCCGAAATTTATATCATATTACCACAGCCAAAGTAGCATAAACCGTGCAGTTTTCTTCAATCGTCAGTTTTGCTTCGTTCCTTGATTTCTTCCTTGAATATGTAATTTGTCCTTGAACATAAGAAACTAAGCAAGCAAGAGAACAATCGAAGCTAGCAAAGCACAAAGTAATATGCGAGGTTGCTTTGGGTCAACTATTTTAACCACAGTTATTAATAGATTTGAAGCAAGAGATGTAAAAGCGTGCAAGAGATTTGAGCCATCTGCTAATACTTTACATGACAACAATATTACGTGCAAGCGATGTACTTCTGCCACTGTTTTAACAGAAACATCGACTCTGATTTGATGGTTCAACTAATTCCCCTGCTTTTTAAAATGAAAGAAGTCTACTTTACTCCTTCAAAGTTTGGTCCTAGTCTAAATAAGCCATTAAACTATAATTTATTTTACTTATTCCTCACATCTGCCAAACCAGCTAACTTTTAATATTTTCTCACTAACCCAAAGTGGTTTTGCTGATGTGGACTCACCTCAATGTGGTTTCACTGACCAGCTTCACGCTTTCACTCAGCTCTCCTCCGCATCCACAGCCTCCGTACAGCGCCTCGCCGGGGGGTCACCAACTTGGTTAAAAAATAACTAAGGCATGTTTGGATCCGCTAGCCAGCTAAAATTAGCCAACTAAAAATTTAGCCAGCTAAAGTTTAGTTAGCTATTGTTTATGAGGTATCTGTTTGGATCCTTGGTAGTATCTCTGGTTTTTAGACTTTTCTTGCCTTTTTTATGTGTTTCTTGCCTTTTTTTTAATATGTTTAGTCACTTTAAGGAGGTTTGGGGTGACTAGGAGCTAAAAGTTTATGAAGTAGGCTGGCTACAAGTTTAGTCACTTTTAGTCGCCATATTTAGATCCATACTGACTAAAATTAGTCAGCTAAAAGTTTAGCAGGTACTAAAACAGGCCTAAGTAGAGTACCTAATCAAGCGGAACACCTGGTTGTCCCAGGAGATAGCACGGAGCTACCTAGTTCTGTTATGCTAGAAGATAGGAATTTATGGCAACAGAGTGGGATGGTTGCTTTGTGCTGGTTTCATAGACATGGCAAAGGAGGTTTGGGAGGCGTGGATTAGGTGACTTCGCCAATACCTACGGGGAAGAGCTAAGAACACCAAAAAAGAAAAGAAGAAAATTCTAGACAAACTGGATAGTCTAGATAAAAAGGCGGAAGCCTCTATATTATCCCCACAAGAGGTTGATCTAATACAATACCTGAAGAACAGACTAGAAGAAATGCTCCGAGAGGAAGAAATTAAGTGGTACCAGTGGGTAAAGATTAAGGAGTTACTAGAAGATGACTCAAACACCAGGTACTTCAGCTGATTGCCAAGGGAAAACACACAGAAAAACGAGTATCAGTTACAAGATGGGAACCATATAGTAAGTGGGCGATGAGGAACTAAGGAAATACATCACCACTTATTATAAAGGTCTCCTCAGTCCACCAGATAATAATAATTTAAACCTGGTTGCAGCTTGAATAGATGACAATTTTCCATAGCTTGATGGTTTCCCGGCTGAATTTATCAGACATTATGGAATACGATTTAGGGTGACCTAATGGCGTTGTCCTTAGATTTCCATATATAAAGGAGAATTACCTCTCTACAACATCAACTTCGGAACAATTGTCTTAATGTTAGCTTTAAAATCTTTACAAAAGTGGCTACTAATAGGATCTCAGTGGTGGTACAAAAGGTTATTAGTCCTACGCACAGACTGCATTTCTTCTTGGTAGGAATATCATGGAGGGGGTTGTCGTTTCACACGAAACCATTCATGAATCACAGAAGAAAAAACGGAGTGGAGTCAGATTTAAAATTGATTTTGAGAAAGCATATATATGACAAACTAAAATGGAGTTTCCTCCAGCAAACATTAAGAATGAAAGATTTCTCACAAAAATGGTGTGAATGGCTCAATAAGATTTCATCCAAGGAGGTCAAGTGGGTATCAAGATCAATGATGGGATAGGAGAAAACTTTCAAACTTTGAAAGGCCCGAGACAAGGTAATCCGCTGTCACCCATTTTGTTTAATATTGTTGTCGATATGTTAGCTATCCTAATTAACAGAGCTAAGGTTGAGGGTCAGGTTATGGGGTTTGTTCCTCATCTTGTAGATGGCGGCTTGTCTATCTTGAAGTATGCTGATGACACGATTTTTTTGGTGGACCATGATATTGAAAAAGCAACTAACATGAAGATGTTAGTATATGCTTTTGAGCAATTATCATATCAGTGAAATAATTTTTTTGACATTCTAATATGCACTCTAGACTGACTCCAACCAAGAAGAGCACCCAAAACACAAAATAGGTGTATCTGAAACTTGAAGGGTCTACGCCCAAAAACTTCTATCTTCAACCGAACTCCCCTTTCTCCTCCTTTTTTCTCTCCCAGCTGACCCTTCTCTCTCCTCCCTCCCCATCACTGCCATGGACCACGTCGTCGCTAGCTGCCTTGGCCGACTCCACCCTGCCGACCACTCCGTACTAGCTGCAACCACCGCCAATCCGCTAATGACAGCCGCGCACGCCCGAACACGACACGCGTTGCAGGAACGGGACGCAGGTCGCCGCCGCGGCGGACAACGCACCACGACACGCCGCGACTAGCGCTGCAAGCAGGGTGGGACGCCAGTGCAGCGCTACTGCCTTGGCGCGTTCGCATCGAGCTGCCGCAAGCTGGACAGCCGCATCAGCCGCTTCAGGCCCGTCGATGGGCATGGGCTAGGTGGCCGACCGCACAGGGCCCCCAAATTTTTGGGGCCTCTAGATTCCTAACTTGCCTAGAGACTAAAAGCCAAACAAAGCTCAAAATAGTTCACTAACAGAGGTGGGTGTGAAATATGGCGAGTTATGAAGATTTTGGAGCCGAACCCCACCTCTCCCCTTGGTTCTGCAATGCACGACGTAATGGCCATTGGAAGCCATTGATAGAGCTGAAGCTCCGTCCGTCAGCTGCCAGGAAGAAGAAGACTGAAAGGGGCCGAGTATTGGACTTTGGTTTATAGGATGTCTAAAAGTGAGAAGGCCCATGTGGCCATGGGTACTCGGTGAAGCCTGGTGGTAATCCAAACTCAACAGTAGAGAGAGATTGTTCTCCAAAAAAAAAAAGAAACAGTAGAGAGAGACATGTTATTTTGTTTTCAACTCAACAATATAACTTGTATGTCTTGTTTCGTTTTCAACTTGTCTGTACAACTTCCCTATTAAATCTCATGTTAGTTTTGAGAATAAAAGGAAAGGTAAGGAACTTTGTATATACATTTTAATTCTTCAAAAAAAATATGTAGCATTTATTAGTTACTAATTTTTCCAACTCATGACGTGAATAACCGTATGCTTCATTCAATCTGCTGCCACTGAAGACCTGGAAATTACTACTCTCTTCGTTTAAAAAAGAGTGACACCAACGTTTCAATAGATGATATGAGAATTATATTTCTCAGATTCATCATTAGAATTTTTCAATAGCTGAGATGTTAATCTAGAAGTCAGGATGATCAGTAGTACCCGTTTTGCTTTTGCTAAAATTTGCAACCTATCTATTTTGGCTAAGTGGCGAATTTGTAGGGCCCCACTTTGTATTTTGCACGCCGCCGCATCGACTTGGATTCCTCGCATCGCTCGTATCTCTCGGTCCTACTTAACTTGTTAAGTGTTGCCTGTATTGGTTCAGTTTGTCGAATGGCCTGATAAGAAAGAACAAAACTGAGGAAAAATCAGCTTCGCTCAAATTTCATGAATCAGAATCCTTGGTCACCGCATCACACCACGACGTACTGACCTCTATTCTTGGAATGTATTGCTGCAGATCATTCAGCTTGTTAACATGCGATCGTTTACCATGCTTTGCAAAGGCAGTACGTACTATAGCAGCTAAAAGAAACTCACATACTGATTGCACCTGCCCTTTTCTGAAAAATGGATTGGAACAGCAAGGACGAGGCCTTGAAGTCCATCATGTACAAGCATGTATTTTCTAATGTATATCTAAATACTTTATATTATCATCACTTACATTTTTATTGAATACGCCAAACTAACACGATCAAAATTAATGTAGACTTCCCTAAAGTTCTCTATGTGAGGCCGCACACACACTACGAAACAGAGGGAAGCTGATCCTTTTCGTCCATCCCTGAAGGTAATGCAAAGGTGCAGCCTCTTGGACTGCAGCTCGCCGAACTTCAGCATGCACTCGTCATTCACTGCAACGCCTGAAGTTGAGTTCACCTGCAAGCACAAGTCATGGATGCCGGCGTCGCAGACTGAATGCCTCTGTAGCTTGGAATCGCCGCCGTCGTCGTCGCCATGCGGCGAAGAAGCATGTGAGCTCATGGAGTCGGGCGCAGCGGAGGTCAGGCCGTCAGGCGCGGTGGAGGTTATACCGGCGGGGGCTGCCCCTCGGCGGCGGGGTGGAGGCGGTTAGCGGGGCTGTGGTGGCATTCAAGCCGACGAGGCTGAAGGAGAATTGGCCGAGGGAGCGGATGGAGGAGGCGGAGAGCTTGGCGAAGCTAGCCACGGCGGGGGGGCTGCTGGGAGGGGGGACGAGTGCAGGCAGAGGTTGGACGCGTGCGGAGGAAGAAGAGATGAGGTCGCCGTCGGGGTGGCGGTGGAGGCTGCCTCCCGACGCTCCACCCCATGACGCCACGAGCCACCGAGAAAGAAGAGGAGGGGACGGACACGTGCGGAGGAAGAAGAGATGGGGCGCGCGCCGCAGCCCCATTTGTGGGTTGCGGGGGAGCGCGGCTCCAAAAATAGGTGTGGCTTTGGGTGCTCGGTTGGAGATGGTTTATCAATGTTTTGGGACCTATTTTAGTATAAGTTGCCCTGTAGATGTTGGGTCGAAGGCTAATCAATGCAGATTGGCGGATCATATAGCGGGGAAGTTTGAGAAAAAAAAAACTAAGTAGATGGAACAGGAGAACATGTCGGTAGGTAGGCAGCTGGTTCTCTAATAAATTTAGTCTTAACTAGTTTATCCATGTTTATATGTTATATTCTTTTGAAGTTCCCAAAGGGATACTTGACAAATTGGATTACTATCGATCAAACGTAAAAGAAATATCGATTAGCCAAATGGAGTATCCTACGCCAACCAAAAGAAATTGGGGTGTTAGGCATTAAGAATCTAGATATAAAAAAAAGTTCTTGTTAAGTAAATGGCTTTTAAAACTTATCAATAAAGAGGGCATTTGGCAAAGTTTATCAAGGAACAAGTACTTAAAGAACCAAACTATTCCTCAAGTGGAAAAGAAACCGGAGAACTGTCATTTTGGGCTAGTCTCGTGAAAGTTAAAGATAAATTCCTTATATAACTATGGGCCCTTTCCATTAAATGATAGTAATCAAATAAGGTTTTGGGAGTACAAGTGGAAGGCATCCATACAGTAAGAGAGCAATGTCCTGCCCTTTTTAATATTGTGCAAAAAATGTATGCAACCGTAGCATTAGTATTTGATAGAGTACCTCTCAATGTGTCCATTAGAAGGACTTTGACAGGTCATACACTTACTTTATGGCATGATTTGGTTGCTCGCATTGGTCATGTTCAAATATCAATATATGCTGATGTTTTTTAATGGAATTTGAATCAATCTGGTATGTTCACCGTTAGCTCAATGTATAATGCACTTACTAGCAATGGTAACGTACAGTTTGACAAACATCTGTGGCGATTCAAAATGGCCCTTAAAACTAAAATAATTATGTGGTACTTAAAGAGAGGTGTTATTCTTACTAAGGACAATCTAGCAAGACGGAATTGGAATGGTAATAAACAGTGTTGCTTATGTTCTAGCGATGAAACTATTGAACATATTTTTATTGAGTGACTGTCATGTAGCCAAGTTCCTATGGAGAGCCATGAAGTTTGCCTTTGATTTAGATACACCTCGTAGCATTACTCATATGTTTGGTAATTGGCTTAATTAGGGGGTTGGAACCAACTTAAAAACATATTTTTTTTAGCATCTGCTTTATGTTGGGCTATTTGGCTCAGTAGGAATGATGTTGTGTATGAAAAATCTCCACCTAATAAAACTTATATGAAGATACTATATTGGGCACCCATTGGCTCGGATTCTGAGCACAGCTACAAAGGCGTGACGAAAACTAGGAGGCGATGAAGAAGGCATGCCCAACCATGGAGGTTTTGGTCATGTAAATATTTGTCAATCATCAATGGAGGTTTAGTAATAGGATTGATCCTTATTAATAAGCGTCTTCATCAAACGTTTTGGGTTGGCTTTTTATTTAATTTTGTGAGCGTAATCGCAGACGGTAGAGCTGCAAGCATTGTATAATAATCGGTCGTAGCCCATTTGAGGTCAAGGCTGGGTCCTATCTTTTTCCCAATACCTAGAAAAAATCATAATAAGAAACATTTCTAGCAATATACGTTATCAGGTACCATTCCAAATCAGAACATGGACGGTGGTCAATCTTGTGGGCATGCATGAATGGCTTCTCAACGAACATAGATCTCACTGATATTCATTCATGCTAGAGATATATCTAATTAACGCATGACACTTATCCTTCGCAAAAAAAAAAAACTTATGGCATTTATCTGGACAAACGAAAGGGATACAGGATGCACGCTATGATGTGTCCCAAAGACGACAACAGTATTGTATCGCCAAACACCACATAACCAACAAGACATGATTATGATGATTTAGACCACTACACTGATCTGACGCAAAAGGAAAACCAAACAAGAAATGCAAATGACCCAGATACAGATCTCCATGAATGACACACGAGAGGGATCATTCTACAACAAGATCAATCTACGAAGATGAGACTAGATGACACGAAAAATTAAATAAGCGACATCGGAGATAAAGATAGCCAAGTATGGCTAGCTAGGACCAGAGTAGTCTCCTAATTCCATGGTGGGAGGGAAGGAATTCCATGTCCAGACCCCTTGATTCAGTGGCGGCTGCACAAAAGTCACCCCCGCCACCACTGCCCGCGAAGGCACCATAGCCGAGGCTTATTGCTGGCGAAACCATCATGAGCATGTGGTGGTGGGGGTCCCGTACCGATACCCGCCTGTGCATCTTGTTGAATGCATAGCTAGGCCGGCGACTGCGGTTGCGGCTGCGGAGGCTGCGGCTGTTCTGAGGGATCGATGCCAAGTCGTCGCATGTGTTCTAGGACCTTCTTCTTCTTATCGTCCACGAGCTTGCTGAGGCGGGTCAACTCGTTGGAGGTCACGCCGACGAGGCCGGGGCAGCGACCGGCCACGGCCTCATGGAAGAGGATCTGAGCCTCATGATCCTTGTTCTCTTGCTCAGATCTTGTAACCTGGTTTCGAAGCCTGCTGATGTAGTTCTCAAGGTACTCCTCCTGACTCGTCGTCTTCTTCCACTGGGGGATATCCGGCATTTCCTTGTAGCTCGTGAGCATCTCCCTGGCCTCTGCGGCAGAGGGCCACACTTCAGGGAGTGCTCCATTCTCGTTATAGATCACGACACATGCCTTGACGCCGCAGAGCGTGACCAACTCACTCGTCTTCTTCTTCAATGCCTCGCTTCGCTTGTTGAACGTTGCACGGCGGCTCGCGTCGTTGGCGATCCACTGGAGAGTGACCTTCTTGCGACCCATTGTGGTGTTTCAAGGAGCTACAAAGGTTGATTAGGGAAAAAAAAAAGAATAGATTGCCTTGAATATTTGATGAGAAAGACAGGGAGGTATGACACTTATATAGTGGAGAAGGGAGCTCAACTGATCGCAGAGAGCCTGCTCAAAATGTTGGGCGACCCATACATTATTAGGTAGAGAATTATTGAATTTGACGATTTATATTGTAGATAACTCGTAGCTAAACATTTCACCTGCAACTTCCGATGGTCAGGGCTGTTACTACAGCAAAAATAGGTAGCAGTTTTTTTTTTTTGAGGGAAAGTTGCAAGAGCTTATATTAGATCATCCGCAGGATTATAATCTTTGGACAGAGCGCCAACTAGAAAGTTTGGGGCGAGACTCTCCCAGTTATCTATGATATCTGTATAAGTCATACCCACGAAGTGCAATTACTTTTCTAAAGCTCAATTCTCATTGCGTCAAATCACCTATTATAATCTGGTCCATCAAGTTTTTTTTGTTCAGTTCATCACCACAGTCCATCATCCAAAATGGTCCATCAATTGGCCCTTCACGTCAATTCCTTCCATCTCCTCCCCAATTACAACCGTAAATATGCTGCTGGGCCATTATGATCCAAAGAAACCGTAGGTATTTAACAGGACATAACTATGGAGCGTTAACTACCTCTGTCCTCTGGCCTTCCCCTTCCTATTACCTCTGCCGCATTCATGTATATACTCCTCTTCCATGAAGCACTAGGTAATAGGCACTCAAACCCAGCTGAAACATCCCGCGGTTCTTGTCTTGCTATCATCCCCCACATCTGCAAGGATGCCACCAAGGTAAGAGCCTCCTGTTGAGTTGATGCGCTGAAGAATTTCTCCCAAACAATCATGAGATATTCAACACATACACGCAAAGTTAGTGGATTAGCTGGAGCAGCAGCCGCAAAGGGAATTTTCTTGGGCTGAACCTCATCGTATATGCTTGTGTTCTATTACCCTTTCGTTTCGCTTCATCGCCTATTACTACTTAGCTGCACTCATCTTATCAATTTTCAAGTGCGGTCATCGACAAGTTTAAAAGGTGTTGCCCTGCACTTGGGATCATGGATCATGTATCTGCACGTTTGTCACTCTGCAGTGATGCTACCTGTCCTTTTCTGTTCACATCATTACATCTTTATTTTTGTAGTCTCAGTTCTAACGCCATCCTTCCTTTGTTAGGTGAAACAAGGCAAGCTATACCTTTATGTTTGAATCGTACCTATTTTTCACTGAATTGACGCTGCTTTTTGAATCATACTTATTGTTCACTTCGATCTGTCACCAGCTTCAATTTTTTGTGAGCTCAGTATTGTCTTTCTATGCATCAATTGTTCCTTCCATTGCCCAAATTAGTCATCAAAAGTCCCGAAGCAACGCGCGGAGTATTCACCTAGTTTACCAAATTGATAGGGCTACAAATTTTGCACATCAATGCGCTACCGCATTGGCGATAACTGCTCCTGAACTATTGGGCTAGCCACACTATCCACGCATCTGAGACTGAGAAATAATCACACTAAAATTAAAGAAGCAATAAAGTTGTACTAAGAGAATGCGCAAGTGATAGAGTTGTGCATTTGATATTGTTTGCAAGAAAATTTTTAATCTTCATGGGGCCATGTAGTGTCACCGCTATTCGCAGGATCAAGTCGGTACGTGCTGATGAACAGACACAACAGTACAATACATAAAGAGCACAAATTTTGCATATTTAAGTTATTACAACAAGTTTTAGATGAATTAAAACACGTGAGTACACAGCGGAAGTCTAATTACAAGAAACATCTAATACTTTCGACGATACAAAGGCCGCACATCGAAGCCCGCGATGTGGACCTGCTGGAAGCTCCACCAAAATCAGCGGAAGCAAGAATAAAACTGCATAAAAACATAAAGAGCTAAAGCTTGAGCAACTAATACTCAGCAAGACTTACCCGTCAACGTGGCTAACTACAGCCGACTCCTAGCATGCAAGGCTACAAAGGGGTAGGCTGACTCATTTGCATAAAGCGCACTAATTACTTAGTCCTTACTTTCAAGTTTTATTTTAGATTAAGTACTAACCAATAATACAGTGTGTTTATCTCTACAACAGCTGTAAAGTAAACAATACATCAGAACATAGCAGTATACAACAATATATGAAATAAAGATAACAGTAATAAACTAGCATCATCATCATCCATAAATCACACTACGAGGTGACTCAGTGAACAAGTGGGTGCTCAT
>LAPY01000221.1:246565-268725 GCA_000970635.1 Eragrostis tef
CTTCAGAGGAGGCGCGTCGTGGGCACAGGCTCGGAGGCGGCGTCGCACCCGCCTGCGTCGGCCCTCCAGAAGAAGGTGCGTGGGTTCGGCGTTACTGTCATGCATCGCGTGATTAATCTCGTCTTGTTGCCTGAACGTGTTCCCCTTCTCTTGTTGCACGTTTGTGTAGTTGGAGATCCTGCCGGAGTTGGTGCAAGGGCTGCGCTCGGGTGACAGCGTCATGCAGTTGGAGGCGACCAGGGAGTTCAGGAAGCTGCTCTCCATCGGTGCGTTGCTATTTACCGTCCAAATCTCCCGTTTATCCGGCTCCCTTTTTCTTCGGTTCCGACGAAATTCGTTGGAATTCTGTAGTTTTTCTCAAATTGTCGACTGATTCGTGACCTCTGCTCTACTGAATTTGGGTCTAAAATTTTGCGCTGTTCCGTGCAATTTCGCGAACTGTAATTTCTACATATGTTTAATTTCTCTGATCGTTACCTTCATGAACATGTATCAGAAAAAAATCCCCCGATTCAGGAAGTGATTAACTCAGGAGTGGTACCTTGCTTTGTTCAGTTCCTTTCTAGGGAAGACTGCTATCAGCTCCAGGTATGCAGAGATTCTGCTACTCAGATTTTCTACTGCTTTTGGTGTCAGCGCCTCCCTGGTATCGTAGTATTTATGCTGTCCCATGTTGCATTGTCTTTATGATGCTGTACATAGTGTTACAGAAAATGGGAATTACTTTGCGTTCAGCTTAGTTGCAATTGTATTTGTTACTGAAAGAAGATTGTATGGTTGTTGCGTCTCAAACATTCAAACCTGGCTTTACTATGGTGGTTGAATTTAATTTATGGAAAGCTTTATTTTACGGTGTTGATTGCATCCCATTTAGCTGCAGTATTATAACTATATCTGTGGTTTCGTTATGACTGTAGTTTGAGGCGGCATGGGCTCTCACTAACATTGCTTCGGGAACATCAGAGAACACTAAGGTGGTTGTTGACCAGGGTGCTGTGCCCATCTTTGTTAAGCTCCTCAGCTCACCAAATGAGGATGTCCGTGATCAGGCAAGTGCAAACAAATTTTCTAAGGTTACATTTTTTCTTGAATACGCAGGAGCCTAAGATTAGATTGCCCATCAGATTCATATTAAAGATGTTGCATAGCTAGGGAAATTTAAATGGTTATCTGATTTTGGATTTTGCAGGTTGTCTGGGCTTTGGGAAACGTGGCTGGTGACTCTAGAATAGGTCGTGACATTGTGCTTGCGCATGGCGCGCTGTTGCCACTAATTCAGTTGCTCACTGGAAACTCAAGACTTTCAGTCCTGAGGAATGCCACTTGGGCCCTCAGCAACTTTGTCCGTGGCAAGCCAAGCCCCGACTTTGAATATGTATGGTGGTGTTCTGATGGTATACTTGTATTATATGTTGTTTCATGACTGATTTGGTCGATTTTTTTTTTTGTGTGTGTGATCGGGCAGGTGAAGCCAGCACTCCTAGTTTTGCGACAACTCATTCACTCTGATGATGAGGAGGTCCTAAGTGATGCCTGCTGGGCACTCTCTTACTTGTCTACTTCTTTTGATGGTGAGGACAAACTCCAAGCTATGCTTGAAGCCGGAATATGCCCTCGGCTTGTAGAGCTTCTTACGTAAGTTTTTTTTGTTTGTAATTTAGTTTGAGAAATATAAAAAGAGACTGATTTACAAGCTATTAAATATTGATCCAGTCACCCTTCACCTTCGGTGATCATTCCTTCTTTGCGCGTGGTTGGTAACATTGCCAGTGGGAATCATCAACAGACTCAGGTATTCTTTCTTGTAACAGACATCAGAAATCTTTGTGTGCCTCTTTGTTGAGTTGCTATATAATATTTCTGCCGCTGTCCGTAAGTGCTGCACTCAGTGACTGTCTGGTGACTTTGTCATTCTTAAATTCTTACAATTTTAATTTGGCATACACTCTATTTGTTTACAATGATCACACATTTGTGAAGTCTGGTAAATTTTACCCCATGGACCTGTTTTGAAGAGAAGGTGGCCTTGGGAAGATTAACTCGGAATTTTTAGAATATAGTTCAGCTAAATCCTTGGAATTTGGTTCCTCCTTTTCCAAACTGGCTCAAAGACAATTTAGATAAAAAACAATTTCCTGACTTTATTAATTATGTGTTGTGTAGCTCATGTTACACACAGTTGCCTTGAGGGTACTGTCGATAGTTGTTTTGTTGTTTCTTTTTCCAAAGCCGAAAATGCAAACCATAATAGCAGACTGCATTTAATGTCCATATTCTCCTCCTATGTGTAACACCAGGCTGTTGGATTCCCTTCGATACCTGATACCTATCTGGCTATCTCTATATTTCGCCTTGCTATTTAAAAGTTTTGTTCTATTGTAAGGTTGCATCCACCTTTATTTTTAACTTTGGGAATGGTATACCTAGGAGTATGGTGTCTTCTTGTTACACTGCAATATATTGTTTCAGTTGGTCTAGTAGTGGTAGTACATGATAATTGAGAAAAACAGAAGGTTGTTAACTATTCTTATTAACTAGTTACTTTTGTTTGAGTTAGTACTGTACTGCCTGTTAACCATTCTTATTAGGTTTATATATTCTTTTCTTGTTCTTGAATTTTCTCCTCCCCTTACTGCCTGTTAACCATTTTGTTTGAGTAAGCGTGTTGTCATAATGTTTTGCTAATTTTTGCCGTTTGTTTTGTCTGTCTGGTATGTTTTTATTTTGTTTAATAGTTTTCTTCTTGCTGCAGTTTATAGTTGATCATGAAGCACTTCCCTGTCTTTTAAGTATTTTGATATCAAATAAAAATAAAGGCATAAAGAAAGAAGCTTGCTGGACAATTTCAAACAT
Source organism: Eragrostis tef (assembly GCA_000970635.1). Lineage (NCBI taxonomy): Eukaryota > Viridiplantae > Streptophyta > Magnoliopsida > Poales > Poaceae > Eragrostis > Eragrostis tef. The sequence continues at coordinate 249,419 of LAPY01000221.1, forward strand.
CACAGCTGGAACAAAGGAGCAGATTCAGGTTTGTAAACTTTCAATCAAAAGAACATATTTATATCCTGCATGTTGATACAGTGAAAGAAGGGAGCGTTAGACCAGATATAAGTAGTTGTGCATTTTTTTTTCATACTGTAGGAAAGCCACCATTTAGTTTTGAAATACTGTCATTTGATCATTCAAGATCTCTCTATTGCTCTATTTACTTGATGGGATCTTCATCCTAAATTTCAGGTGACCCCCTGTAACTGAAGTCTAACTTATATGTTTGATTCTAGGCTGTGATCAATGGGAACATAATTGGTCCTTTGGTACATCTGATGGGAGCTGCTGAGTTTTATGTCAGCAAGGAAGCTGCTTGGGCGATTTCTAATGCCACATCTGGTGGGACATATGATCAGATCAAGTAAGCTAATTCTTCTCAAATTTTTACTAACACATCATTTTATATTTTTTTGTTTTTTTTCGACACGTCATTTATGTTAGCAACCAATTTTTTACCAACATACCCTTGTTTTATTGATAGGTATCTTGTAAGCCAGGGTTGCATCAAAGCTTTGTGCGACTTCCTTAGACATTCTGACACTGAAATGCTGAAGGCTTGTTTGGACGGCCTTGAGAATATTTTGAAGGTTGGGAAGGCTGAGAAATCCTCTGGAGCTTGTGATGGCAACATGTATGCACAGATGATTGAAGATGCTGGGGGCTTGGATAAGATTGAGGAACTCCAGAACCATGAGAACATCGAGATATATGAACTAGTGGTTCATTTGCTAGAGACATACTGGTTAGAGGACGAAGATGATGCCATGATGTTAAGTGAGGATACCCCCCAGACTGGCATCCACAATGGTAATCAGCAAGTCTTTGCTCCAATGCGAGGCTTCAAGTTTGGGTGAAGCAGTCCAGGTATGCTTTTCTTCGCTGGTAGTTTAAACTGAATCGTGTGCTTGTCGTGATATGTTTCCAACTTTCCATTAAGGCGATTCTTTGCTATTCCTCTTTTGCACGGATGGTCAGATGTTCATCTGGAAGGTGACAGTGGGTCCTAGCGTTTCCATTGGGGTGTCTCATGTCAGGAGAGTCATGTTACTCGCGTCAAGGTGGTCTCTGTCGGGAGAGTCATGTTACTCGCGTCAAGGTTCCGTCTTGTCATCTATTCAGGCTCAGGGTCATCAGAATGTCCGTTTCGCTGTTCTGTCATGTCTATGCCCTGGGTAAGGGGGTCCCATCATGCGGTCTTTGGGTCCATCTGAGGAAGTGGAGCTGGAAGTGGTCGTGCGTTAGGCAAGGTCGCTTGCTTGTGTTGTCGGAGTCAAACTCACGTCTGGCCTTGAGCGTGAGCTTTTCATCTGGATGTAATGATGTGAAGAGGGAGATGGAGTTTCCCTCTCGTCAGCTGGCGATGTGTTTAAACTTCTTTTGTTCACTACAAGTCAGACAAACATAACAAGTGTAGTGGGTCGGGTCTTTTGAGAGTTATTGCAGAGTATATTTTCCACGCCATTTTGTCATCAGTAACTCCATGCGATTTCAGGTTGTTATCTGTCTACGATCTCTATGTTTTATAAACTTCCAATGATTTTCTTAGAGTGACAAACGGTCTGTAGTTATATTGTAAAACTGTGGGAAATGAGTTTGTTAGGAATGATATTGTTTTTAACATACTAAAACTCTTGGGAAAAACAGTTTATTGTAGAAAAATTGTCAGCCACTCATAGAACAATACCGAACTAGTAAATTATTGGTCACTGGATGCTGTCGGGAAACATCAGAACTCTTATAATATTGTGTGGGTTTGTAATACCAGACCCCTTTCATTGATGTTTAGAATAAGAAGTTCACTAATTTTAGTACGCATTCCTTGTCATAAACGTCATATACATAAAATAAAACAAAATAAAATTGTAGATGTACCATTGTTAGTTGTAATTGTTGCACGTCACATGGTTTATCCATTTGGGGATATGATGGATTGCGTTACTTGGAGCAGAGCTTGGTTTAGACTTCCTAAAGTTGTTCTTGTGGCCAGTATTATCAAATACAACTCCTAATTGCTCTCCGCGCCAAACAAGCAAACATACACAACAAAATTCAGATAAATACAGATGATTTTATATAAATTCGGGAAAAACTGGAGCTCGGATGGTTAAGATATTTATTTTACAGTCCTGACTATTGTTTTTTGGGAACAAAAATAAAAGAGAAACGCAACACGTTCTGTACGGTTGGGCTGCTGGGTCCAGAACGTGTATTGGTTAACAAGCGAATGGACTCTGTTAGGCCATCACGGTGAAGGGAGTTTGGTGAGCTCGAAATAATATGGGGAGAGGGGGACTAGGACGAAGTGGATGAATCGGAACACCTAAGCGGCGTGATTCCATTTGAGGCATCAATTTATGTCATGGTGTTATGGTCGGAGTGGGCTGCTGCCCTCACGGTTATGTAGGAGGGGTTGGTGTGGGAGGCGCAGGGAGAGAGGGAGGAGGAGGCGGCGGCAGATGAGGGAGACAGTAGGGGTGAAACCCTTAATTCCTTTCTTGATTGTTCAGAGTACAATGCCCTTCATATATACGAGGGTGGACGACTTGACCTCCAAGCAAACCTAACTTGACTATCAATCCAACTAGACTCTTGACTTTCTTGACTCAAAAGACTCTTCCCTAACTTAACCAAATCCTTTTCTAAATCAATCTGAACAATTATAAGCGATGACTACTTTCTATCTAGCCACTTTTGGAAGGTGGAGCCGCAGCCCCACCCTTGCGCCCTCCTGACGGCGGCGCGGCTAGGCAGGCAGCAGCCCTAGCATGCCGTGCTGCTGCCTGCGGGATGGGATGGGCCCACTGGCCTATGCTAATAACATCTCCCCCGCCATTGGAATCCAGCGCGTCCTCGTGCTGGGAAGCTTGCCAGCCTGGACCGAAGTGCGGGGTGGAAGAAGCCAATGAAGAGCGAAGCCCGATGTTGGCGACCATCACGCTCAGCACCATGTCGTCGAGGAGGTTCTGCCGGGTACGGTCGACGAGGAACTAGAAGGAGTAGCGGAGGTTGTCGATGAAGCTTTTTGTGAAGGAAGACATGTGAGGAGGGGCGAGGGTCGCCCCCCCTCACTGTCGGTGTCCTAGGTGCCCTAGGAAACAATACTCTAGCTGCCCCCATGTCTACGACAAACTCCGAACCGGAAAGTGGAGGCATGGGGAACCGGTGAAGTTCAAGCTCCACCTCAGTGGGTAGCCGGACACAGTCCAAGAGCACCATAAATGTACTGTTTGTACGTGGTCATCATAGAGTCAAGTCCAAAGCATGGGCGTAGAGGATGCGGTAGTCGATTGTAGCTAGAGAAGGATCTGCCGTGTCAGGCGGAACACCAAAGGAGACACCATTAACCAAGAGGAACTCGCAACCATACAAGTCCATGAACCTGATATCCACATACTCAACGTACGCTTGAGGGAGCTCTTGAAGTAGCAGCATCGTGGCGGGAAAGCAGCGAGAAGCGCCCACGGCATTGGGCAAGTGTAGTCCCACCGCGAGCTGCCGTAAGTAGCCTTCCTCGCCATGATGCATGATGGTTTTGATGAAGTGGAGGAGCATAGGCGAAGAGATGGGTAGGTAGAGGCGTGTGTCGAAGAAGAGAAGCCCCTCACACAACGTCCATGCGCGGGGTGCCTCACCTGCCACGACACGAGCAAAGAGCTCTCCAAGCTCCATGTCTCAGCTCATGTCGCGATGAAGGTCCGTGTAGAGGGAGCTTTTGTAGTCGATGACGTCAAAGATGTCGCGGACGTGACGAGGACCGCCTATGATAGCCAAGGTAGGCTGTGGGGCAGGAAGGGCGGGCGCCACCACAGTCATAGGTGCGGGTTGTTGTTGCCGTGCGCGTGTAGAGGGGAGACAACGCCCACCAGCAGACGATGCTCACCGTTGAGGAAGTAGCTCATAGAGAGCGCCGCGAAGTCCCATGCAATCGTCCCAAGCTTTGCCAACCCAGGAGTCCCAAGGACGAGGTCGATGCCGTCGGGGAGGTCGGCGGTGTGTGTGTCTTCACGAAGCACAAGAGGGAGGCCATGGCACAAGCCCCTGCTGAGGATGCGGTCGCCCGACGCCATGTGACGCCCAAGGTAACACGACGTAGTGAAAGGTGCAGCATGTTGGCGAGCGAAAGGTCGATGAAGCACTGCGACGCGCCTGTGTCCACCAGGATGCAGATCTGCTCGCCGAAGAGGTAGCCGTGGAGGCGCATGGGGGCGCCCACCTTCGCCCATCATCGCCATGAAGGAGCCCTCGCCCTCGAACTAAATCAGCTCGCCGAGCACCTCGGTGTAGAAGAGATGCTTGCAGCGATGACCCTTGAAGAACTTCTCGTCACAGTTGAAGCAAAGGTTCTGTCAACGACGTTCGGCCATCTCCTCAGCCGACAACCGCTTCATCATGTGGTTTGGAGAAGAAGGGGAAACAGTAATGGCGGCGCCCTGGGCGTCGACGCCGAAGAGAAGTGCGTAGTCGACGTAGAGTACGATGTCGCCTTAGGCTGCAGGCTAGCCGTGTAGATGTTTATCTGATGTTCCTAAAGTTCTCCTGCATGAGCGATGAGTGCGATTAATTGCTAGGTGTAGTCGTCCATCGTGCCGGTGCGCGGGAGGGTCGCCAGCTTGCCCAAGGGGTTGGCGCAGGTAGGAGGACCGAACCTCTCGTTCACCGCACGAGAGAAGGTCAGCCAGGACATCGTCGGGCGCTCCTTGCTCAGGCGCATGTACCATTGGCGGGCGCCTCCCGTCATCTGGTAGGAGGCTTACCATAGGCACTCGTTGTCGGGAATCGCCTGTTCGATGAAAAACTGCTCACAGCGGTTAAGCCATGGTAGCGGTTTGTCCTTGTCGTCGAATGTGGGGAAGAAGAGCTTGTGGTAGCTGATGACGACCGTGTTGTCGGTGCACGATGTGGTGTAGAGCCCCCGACGATGTTCTTGCAGGTGGGGAGGAGCGAGTCGTGATGGTGGAGTCGAAGGTGTGCTTGGTGATGTTATCGATGCAGTCTCCCATAGCCGGAAGGTTGGCGCTACGTAGATGGTGGCAACCGCGTCACGGGCGGCCGGGATGGCCGCGTCGTGGCATGCGGCCTCGTCTTGGGCACGGCGATCCTCCTCCAAAAGTTGGGGGGCGCCATGCTGTCCGATCAGTCTAGCAAGCCTGTTGACGATTTTCTTGAGGGTTGTGATCTTGTTAGTGACGTCGACGAAGTCGAGCTTGGTGGTGATGTGCTGGAGGTTGAGGTTGAGGCCATCGCGGAACGTGTTGATCATCCACAAGAAGGCCTTCATGTCGCCGGCAGCAGCGACGGTGGCGTCCTTGTCCGCAGCTGCAGCGGCAACCGCGTCTCCCTTTGTCATGGTAGTTGCGAGGATTCCCGGTCTCGTCATGCCAGGTGTTATTGTCCAAGAGGGTTTCTGCCCCTCACGGTTATGGAGGAGGGGGTGGTGCGGCTAGGGTTAGAGGAGAGAGAGGCACAGGGAGAGAGGGAGAGGGAGGCACAACAGCTGAGGGAGAGAGGAGGGGGTGAAACCCTTAATTTCTTTCTTGATTGTTCAGATTACAATGCCTCTTATATATATGAGGGTGAATGACTTGACCTCCAAGCAAACCTAACTTGACGCTCAATCTAACTAGACTCTTGACTTTCCTAATTCAAAAGACTTTTTCCTAACTTAACCAAATCCTTTTCTAACTCAATCCGAACAATCTTAAACGACGACGGCTTTCCATCTAGCCACTTTAAGAAGGTGGAGCCGCAGCCCCATCCTTCCGCCCTCCTGGCGGCAGCGCAGCTAGGGCTGGGTTGGGTCCACTGGCCCATGCTCATAACACATGGCCGTTGAAAGTAGCAACCACAATGAGAAAGAGGGATGTCATGGGGAACCTAACAGCTCGAGGCTCTCACTTGCAGCTTAGACGGTAAGAAGCAACGAGCTATGATGTGGGAGGGGGACGGAATTGCATGGTGACGAAAGGATTACATGATTAGAAGGCAGAGTCAGATTTAGTGGAAGGGTTGAATTTTTTTGGCTGTCAACTTAGTAGTAATGTAAGCAAGATTGACATGACAACAAGTTAGAGTATACGTAAATAAGTACATGCATGTCATCATGACATCAGAGACAAGATCATCATCATATAGGATATAAGACAAGACTAACATGATGATCAAGAAAAGGTAAAAGTATATAAGATACATAGAAGAATACATAATATACTTACCTTGTCTCTTATCTCATATTTAGTAGTCACCTTGTAAAGTAGTCATCATGTTCACTTCTTTTTGTTAACTTTCTTGCAAACATTGAGGTGTTGACACTCCAATAATATATCCATGAGACTAAACATCTTGCACATTAGCAAATTTTGTTAGTCATTGAATGTAGACATCAATCACCAAAACATATGAACCATGCTCTAGGTTCACTGATCTTACAACTGGACCATCTCTGACATTATGGTTCGAAACATGGATCAAAGATTCAGGTTGATAACTTTGAACGGACTTATCGCTTTTCTGCAAATTGAGAGGGAGGGAGGGACACCACATAGCTTAACATGACGATAGCCATTTGATTACTTGTCAGTATTATTAAGGCGGTAAGGCGCAGCAAGGCGAGTGAGAACCGCCTGACGCTTAAACGTGCAAGGCGGACGATGCAGCGACGCCATACTGCCGCTGAAATACGATATCTTTCCTAAAAACAAAAAGAGAAATAAAAGCTTATGAGTGCAGCCCATTGGCCTTTTCCTTCAGTCCATTGGAGACCTACCCAAATAAGTCAGCCCAACAAGATAGAACCTGACAGGCCCAGCTCCAGAACGGGACACCACGACCAGACCTGGAAGCTCCCCTTCCTTATCGTCTTCCTTTCCTCCTTCCGCCATTGTTGAGCGCAAGCTCGTCTTACCCAACCGTCGCAGTCAACCACCGGGTGAGATTTTGCACGGGGAGGAGCGAAAATGGATCCTGGAACTCATGCCACCATCCTTTCTCTCCTTCCCGTAGCGTGCCGTGAGATCGACATTCGTCTTCCCCAGAGCCGGAAACTGAGCACTACCCGCATCGCCGGCGATTGCTCCACAAACGGTGATCCATGTACAAATTGCTCGCGCATATGGCTCTGCCACTCGTCTGCGCACCAATTTTTGCATTTTTCTGAGCCAAAAATCATTTTTTCCATATTTTTTCTTTGCTTTTTTGACTGTAAGGCGAGGCGACGTGGGGCAACTAGACCTCTGAGACGCTTAAGCGTCGATGAAGCGACGCCTTAAAAACACTGTTACTTGTAACATTATACCATCTATCATGAAGTCACAACTGTGCACACCACATCTCATTAGATTAATGCTCGTCTTGATGTGAGCTTCATTTTCAGTTTGGAAGCTATTACTATTTGTTGATTATATTTAGCTGAGATCTGGTATGTATTTGTTTGCTTATAGGCTGTGATCAACGAGAACATAATTGGTGCCTTGGTTTGGCTGATGTAAACTGCCAAATTTGATGTCAACAAAAAAGCTGCTTGAGCAATTATCTAATGCCATAGACGGTGGAACACATGATCAGATAAAGTACAATAGTACTTAAATATTTTGTGCTTCTGGGCATTTATTCAAGTAATTTCCACGTTATTTACTAACACTATATTTGTTTACAAGGTATCTTGTAAGTCAGGGTTGCATCATAGCGTTTTACAATTTACTTGGCTATGCAGACACTGGTTGGGGCGGCCGAGGAGCACTCTCATCTTTGTGGTGTCAACATTTACGCACAGATGATTGATGATGCTGACGGCTCTGAGACAGCAGCTCGCTTGCTTATGTCATTTTAGCTTGAAAAAGATAATGATGTGCCCTGTTTTGATCCCTTCAATTCCGGGTTAGGGGAAGGTACTTTGCCCTTCGGGATTAATTTTGGTTTCTCTGCTCTGCCTGGAGCTTTCGACTCTGGTTGAAGATACTGTCTCTCGTCGCTAGTGATTTAGGTTGTATTATCATCTGACTAGATACGTTGTCAGTTGTCACTGACATATGCTTATCTTGTTCTTTGCACAGGAAGTCAGATGCGTATCTAAAAATGTGGTCTAGCAATTCAGATTAGGGCTTCAGGTTTGGAGATTCATGTTACTCAAGTCATTGGATCTGTCCTGTGAACCTCATTTCAGGCAGTCATCATCGTTGTTCACAAAGAAAGCATGGTCAATTTCGCTAGAGAGATAGCTGAATTGCTAGGGCCTTGCTATCCGTGTTGCATTAGGCTCACGGCTCACCTGACGCATGTGCCTCCATACCAGGAAATCAATCTTGTGGTGTTTTAATTGCAGAGTGAAAAGTTATTTTCTCATCTGCGTTGTGGTACAAGCTTTTGTTATTTTTGTTAAGGTGAAGTGAGAAAATAAGACAGGTCTTTTGAAATCTTTTATGATGGAGTACACATTATGTTCACTGGCTCAACTTTTGAATAAATCATACAAACGCTAGTGGGTTTTGTGAGTCTCTATTGCAGTCTTTGGTTGATGTTGCAAAGCATCGCTTGTTTCGTTTACTAAACGGGTTGTACTGTTGGTCTACTCTTCCGAAAAGACTGACACCGCTCTAACCAATCACCCTTTGAAAAAAATATTAAGTATTATTTTGAATCTAAATCTTTAAAGATATGAGGTAAATGTCAAGACATTTACATCATATCTTTAAGGATTTAGATTCAATTCTCCTCTCTCAACATTTTGCACTATTTAACACTAAAATACAACTATATATATAAGCTTAATGGACTATCATTATAGCTAGGCTCATCGTGCCTAACGGGCCCGACCCGGCACGATAAGTCTATGTCAGAACCGTGGTCATGGGCTGATCCCTGTGCCTATAGGCTGGCACGGCCAACTTAATAACCGGGCCGTCTAGTATGGCCAATTTTTATTTTTTTTAAACGCGGTACGACTATTTGACATCTATAGACGCCAGAAAACCTATATCTAGCGCGCATTACAATAAACTTACGCGTAGCACGCTTTAAAATTCGCATTGGATGGAATCTAACGACGGACAGATGGGCGAGGTGGGCTGGACAGCAGTAACACATGACGTTTCGTGAGTGTCCGACAAGTTGGTTTGTTGGTTTACAAATTTTAAATTGATTTTTCTCTTAAACCGTAATCTCGTTTTCGAATTCATTTGAACCATGATGATCCTTACAATTAATATAACAAAATAACATCTAACTTAGATATATTTTAAAATTAATATTTTAAATGCATTGTTTTAACATTTCTCTTTTACTGTTTTAACATTGTTCTAGCAACTACAATAAATTGTTCTAGCTTTTTAACAAATGTTTTAAGAAGAGAAATCAATTGTTTCAACAATTAAAACTAACTGTTCTAGTCCACTTATCCAAATGTTCCAAAGAAAAAATGATTTACAAAGAATACCGGGAAGTTGACTGCTTCCACAGGCCCACTTGTTACACGCCCACACAAGAAAAAATCGGTGCTTCGCGATCGGCATGCCCCGAAAACAGGAAAAATGTTTGTAGGCCAAGATAGGCCGTGCCTGTATGCTCTAACCGGCTGTGACGGGCCGTGCTACGAGCTACTTCCCGTGAATCCTATATGTAAGGCGGGTTATAGTTAAATTTTGATAGAATAGTATTTAAGGTTCATGGCACGACTCGGATTCGCGCGGTGAAAGACTAGAAGGCTCAGACGCTGCCTCGTGTCGGCTTCTGTTTGAGCGGGTGAGGAGGAAGAAAAAAAAACGTTTTTCAAACTTTGAACATATTTTTTCTCTTAAATCGTACCGTTTTCAAATCCAATATGAATATTTTTTGAATTTTTTAAAATTTAAAATTTTTGTCAACATTTTAAATATACTAATCAATATTTTTCCATATTTTGTTGTTACTGGTCAATATTTTTTTTAAAAAAATATTAATTTCTTTTTTAAAATGTTGAAATAGAACAACAAAATTTTTGACTCTTTTGTTACCAAATATTGACTCACTGAGTTAGTCTGGTTTCTAGGAGTATTAGCCCTACATCCCTTCATACTCCCTCCGTTCTTTTTTATATGACATCGTTGACCTTTTTGTTAAACTTTGACTAACAATATAGATTACAATAATTACTTTTTGAATGTGAAATGATTATCATTTAATTCATCATCAAAAGCACTTTATAACTAACTTATATTCTTAACTATTTATAGAAATATTTATAGATATGACGAAAGGTTAAGATAACGAAAAATATTAATGGTGTCATATAAAAAAGAACGAAGAGAGTAGTTTTCTAGCTTCGCCACTGTTTAGTTAGAAGCTGAAGCCTCTTTACAGCTTTTTTTCTTTTCCCATTGATTATAAAGAAATCATCTCGCCCCTAAAAAAAGTTCCGCCGTAAAAAGAGATTTGCAATTCTCGCCGTGCTCGCGGAGCCATTTCTCCTGATGGACAAGTTTACCCTCTCAAAGATCAAAAAGAAAAAAAAAAAACTTTACCCTCTCATTCTCATTCTCTTTCTCCTCCCTTCTTTTTCTCTCGCTCCACGCCGCCGCCGACGAGGAGCACACGCGTCGCGCCGCCCTCGCGCTCAGCTGCCGCCGCGCCAGCGCTAGTCCTCCGTCTCTCCGTGCGCCGCGCCCGCGCCGCCCTCGCGCGCAGACGCCAGTGCGCCGTCTCTCCCGCGCGCCGCCTCAGCCGCACCCGCGCCAGTGCGCTGCCGCCGCCCTGGGACTTGGAGAAGCCGACCCCCTCCCCCTCGGTATGCCGAGCAACGGTGAGTCACATCCACCCTCTGAAACGCTTAAACCCTACATCCAAGTGATTCCTTTCTCTTTTTTTTTGCGGTTTTTTCGATGCGTAGCAGTTTACTATGGGACAAGATTTCAATTTGATCCATTTGTGCCACGCCGCGCGTATTGCATAATCTGATTAGTAGTATTGATAGGTTCCTGCAATTTCAGTGTTTCAGACCCCTGCCTATGCGGATGAGAGGATCCAGGCACTGGTGAAGGAGGTGGAGCTGGAGTGCGGCGACATCTCCGCATCGCAGGAGGACCTCCTCGCCCGCTCCTCCTTCCTCGGCGGCGACGGGGAAGAGGAGCCGGAGTTGTTCAGCACTCCCCTTACTGAGGGCCAGCAGAGCCAACAGGGCCAAGGGGAAGAAGAGGAAGATGCCATCACCATGAGCACCCTCCCCTTCACCCAGCCATCCCCTTCCTCTTCCCCATGGCGTTCCTCTCCGGAGGACCAGGAGGAAGATGAGGAGCTGGCTGACTCGAAGATGAGGATGAAGGAGCCTCGGAAGCCTAGGATTTGCACGAGGAAGGTGAGAGGCGCAAAAATCAGGACTCCAACCCCAAGCCCCAGCCCTGACCGCAGAAGGGATGTTGACCCTCTCCCCAGCCCTGACCGCAGAAGCGATGTTGACCCTCTCTACAAGGCCGTACTTATGATCCCGACAAGTCATGTTCCTACCGCTGCCGGGGATCTCCTTGTGCTTGCTCGGCAGCGTGGCATCTTCTAATCTTGAACTGATGAAGCTCTGCTTTTTTAACAGTAAGTAACAGTTATACCAATCGATCTAATCAATCGCTTCTCCCTACCCCGATCAAATGTCTCAATCCATATGCTGATATTATGTTATTGTTTAATTTATTGTCTAGGCACCATACATTGCACAAGTGCCTAAACTTTTATGTTAATGTGGCCATGCCGCCTTCCGAAAATGGCAGTACCAGAAGCGCAAGATTCATTGCATTGTGCAATGGAAGAATGCATGGGAGGTTCTCTCACGGTCGTCTTTAGTAATCAGATTCCAGATTTTCACATATTCGGCATCCGGATTCCAAATGCATGTCAACAGTTAGTACAGACACCTCTGGTCAGATTTCAGTCTCTGTTAAGTGCCGTTACTTGTAATGTAGGTTCTAGAAGGATTTCAGTCTAAAGTGATGTGACTTGTTATAATGTAAGTTCTGGAAGGATGGTTAGGCACACCAGATTTGCTGATACAAGTTTAAGTATTGCCAGATTGTTCAGTAGCATTCAGTTCAAGTATTTAGCTGTATGTAGTTAGCTATATCTTTCTCTGCAGCCTTCTCGACTTGAATAGTTCTTATTGCGTCCTCCCTCCTGGACAGGGGTCGAGCACTCACTGCATTGAAACTTTTTGATTATTTTGTTTGGGGTGCAGACAACATTAGTCATTGCTGAACATGTCTTTTTCTTCGTAAATGAAATAATGACATCTCCTGTAATGTTGAGCCCTTTAATTTATAAGGGAGTACCAGGTTGTAAGATCAGTATTTCAACATTGTAAGAATGTAACAACATTGAACCATGCCTTTTTGGCCATGAATGCTTCCAAATCAAAAGGATTAACTGAGTGCCACTATTATATAACTTGTAAACACTCAAGGTCTGGAGGTGGAAGGAGAAGTAGACAACTTGCATACTCTTTTCAATTGAAGTGAATGGACATCTGCTCATGTGCATTTTTAATTCAAGTTTTGTAGAACAAAACAATGGATTATGTAATGTCTTTATCAAGTGTGAATTGCTGAACATGATTAGGTCTTGCATGTCATGGGAGGTGTGACCCTCAGCACCCTCTGCCCTGTGGGTATACTCTGTTCTGGTGCCAGCCAGGGTGGCTATTGTTCAGTTGGCTAAGTTTGTGAGCAGAGGCTTGTATTTCTGTGCAGCCTATTGTGAGCTCCTATGTAGGATGTGCAATAGGCTCAGTGCATATAGGAATTTGGCTCACCTTAATTCCACAGGCTGAACTCAAGTCCAGATCAAATTGAACTGAGGTGCAGCTCACCAGCCTTGAGAAGTAGCCAGGCCTGCATATGGCTTGCAATCCTTGAAAATAAATAGGAATTCAGTTGATTTTACACACCCAGTATCTCTGAAATGGACTCGATCTCCCATTCTCTGAGCATTGGTTTTGTGTTGCAGTCCTTGAGGCAACCACTTTCTGCATCACTTTTTCATGCAGTTTACTGTCCAAGCTGGCAATACCAAGTCAACAAAACAAACAAGTCATCTTCTGGAAGAAAGCACACCTTACCAGCAGGACCCACTCCTGCGTAGATTCTTCCAGGAAGATCTGCATGTTCGAAGTGCTGCTAATCGTCCACTTCAGGAGGGGGTATGCCCCGTTTGGTACAGTGCCAATTATTGGTATGCGTCTCACTCATGCCCTTTCTCCTGTAATCATCACAGAATTTTGAAAGTTTAAACTTGTGTTCCGATGATGGGCACGTATATGGACGGGTGACAGCTGGGAGCTTTGGATTGCAATGGGACTTTTAACTCCAGCACCAAAGGGCTCACGCTGCCTGCCTTGTTGAAAGATTCTCAGCTTCTCATATTCTATATCTTGGAGGTGAGAGTGGTGGACCTGGTGTGTGTGGTGGTCCTTTGGATAGTGTAGTTTAGCCTTTGTTCAGTTTGTTGGTTAAGCTTCGTTTGTAATTGGATCGATTGTTATCTTCTTATCCTTTGGACGTTCCTTCATGGAATATCTCCGGCAAAGGGCTCGCATTCAAGTCATGCGTGGAAAGCAATAATATGTCAAAGCTTTCTCAGGTACTGATTCAGTTCCTTCAAGAATTCAGGAAACTTTTTGCATTCCAAACCAGTCATTAGAGTTGATTCGTGCCCAGATAGGAGCAAGTTTAATGGTAAAGCCCGAAGGATCGATGCATGCTAGAGCAGCTCACTTCGATTTCGATTTGAATCATGGAAAATCCCAGGCATTGGGTTCCAAGGTTCGCAGTGTTATATAGATGTGTGATATACCGCCTCCAGTCTAGCGGTATCATTTTACTGTCTCAGACATGCTATTTCGACCACCAGTTTCTCATACGAATTCAGTCGCAACAAAAAAAAATTTACTCAAACGAATTATACACTAAACATTGCTCGAACGTTGTCAAATAAGTTCAAATTGGAATATCTAAAGAGACGACTCAAAACGATACTCTGTAGTTGTTAGATGGAGTAATTTGAAAATGAAAAGAGAGTTCTCATCTAACGGGGTACAATATTACTTGGTAACTTGTTTTGAGCAGTAAAGATGATATCATACGAACTGTCGTAGGGCTACTCTGCCTACTCCACTCCAGTCCAACAGAAAAGTACATTTAGCAGTAATCCAGAGGAAAAGAAAACAATTTTCAAATAGGCACATTATTTTGGGAAGAATATATGCGGAAAAGCAACGAGAACATCTGGCCGAAGAGCAGATGTATACTTCTATAGGCTCTAGCGGTTTCCAGGAAACACAGTTGTTGGAGTTGACTAAAAATACGTGCTGATCAAAAGGTGAAGAAACTCCAGCACCAAAGGGCTCACGCTGCCTGCCTTGTTGAAAGATTCTCAGCTTCTCATATTCTATATCTTGGAGGTGAGAGTGGTGGACCTGGTGTGTGTGGTGGTCCTTTGGATAGTGTAGTTTAGCCTTTGTTCAGTTTGTTGGTTAAGCTTCGTTTGTAATTGGATCGATTGTTATCTTCTTATCCTTTGGACGTTCCTTCATGGAATATCTCTGGCAAAGAGCTTGCATTCAAGCCATGCGTGGAAAGCAAGAATATTTCAAAGATTTCTCAGGTACTGATTCAGTTCCTTCAAGAATTCAGGAAATTTTTTGCATTCAAAACCAGTCACTAGTGTTGATTCGTGCTCAGATAGGAGCAAGTTTAATGGTAAAGCCTGAAGGATCGATACATACCAGAGCAGCTCACTTTGATTTCGATTTGAATCATGGAAAATCCCAGGCATTGGGTTCCAAGGTTCGCAGTGTTATATAGATGTGTGATATACCGCCTCCAGTCTAGCGGTATCATTTTACTGTCTCAGACATGCTATTTCGACCACCAGTTTCTCATACGAATTCAGTCGCAAAAAGAAAAAGGTTACTCAAACAAATTTTACACTAGACATAGCTCAATCGTTGTCAAATACTCCTAAGTTCAAATTGAAATATCTAAAGAGACGACTCAAAACAATACTCTGTAGTTGTTAGATGGAGTAATTTGAAAATGAAAAGAGAGTTGTCATCCAACGGGGTACAATATTACTTAACATTGTGTTGAGCAGTAAAGATGATATCATAGTTCGTCGTAGGGCTACTCTGCTTACTCCACTCTAGTCCAACAGAAAAGTACATTTAGCAGTAATCCAGAGGAAAAGAAAATAATTTTCAAATAGGCACATTATTTTGGGAAGAATACATGCGGAAAAGCAACGAGAACATCTGGCCGACGAGGAGATGTATACTTCCATAGGCGATGTATACTTCCATAGGCTCTAGCAGTTTCCAGGAAACAGAGTTGTTTTTTTTCGAGAACGTGCGGGGCACGTATTTCATTAAGAAGAAGAAGAGTTACATAGAAACTTTACAAAAGACCCAAAGGCCAAGCACTAAAAAAAATTAAACACAAAACAAAAAGCTAGCAAAAAGCCACTAGCACTACGACCGAAAGCTACACGACCCTAACCTCATCGGCACACCTCAACGAGATGATCCACTGCTTCAACAAGACAAACCCCGCAGCTGAACGATCCTTGAAGATGCTCGGAGAAGATCTACAAGGCAAGAGCGACCAATTTAGAGCCTTCCAGCGACCAAAGACAAGAGAGACGACCACGAAGGAGGTTAGCAACCTCAGCGACCAAAGACTAGAAATCGTGGGTAGCGCACAAAGCAGACTACCATAGCGAGGACTCGTCGTTCAACGACCGAACGACCATAGCGACCTTTAGTGCCAAAGCGACCGACACGTGCATCTTCACTGACCAAGCCTCAATCCACCAAGTGAACGCGCCACGCAGAGATCGGGGAGGGGATCGACGAGGAGGAAGCGACCAATGGGGGCGGGCGATGACGCTGTGAGAGCAGTTGCGACCTCCACAGAGCCACGCCCACTGACCAGAGCGAAGGACAAGAATGAAAGCGAACGGCATGAAGCTACCGAAGCAATTCAGATGCAAGAGGGTCTGCGAGGGTGTCCACCATGCCGGTGTGACCACTATTGCTCTGATCTGGCCGGCAACGTGGAAAATTGGCATTGTACGACCACGACCAAGTAGACGGGCGACCATGTCGGCTTTGCAGGGCCGGGGCTGTGGGTTGCACGCACGACGACCATGGATGAGGGGGAGGGAGGGGAGGAAACGGCAGGAACAGAGATCCCGCCGTCGTCGTCCGTCAACCCTCGACCTGGCCACCCCAACCACCGGCACCACAATCACCCCGACGCGTGCTGACGACCACACTACGCACGCCAGGAGCCCGCCTCCTCGCAGATCTCGGCACCCTCTGCCCACCGCGCGACCAAGGAGGGAGAAGGCGGACGTCGTGCTAACCGGCACACCATGCAGCAGAGACCGCGGCCACCAGCGCCGGACCCATCCTCGTCGCGACCATAGGGACCACACAGCGAAAGTAGCCGGGCTACCATGGAGTGCCGGCAGTCCACGGCCAGGCAAGTGAGGAGCGGAGGACGCCGCCATCGAGCTGCCGTGGACCAGATCCGGCCTTCACCACCAGCAAGCGCCTTACCTTCGCGTGGATCTGGCCGGCAACGAGGAGGAAGGCCAGCCGCCATTGCCGAACGACCACAAGAGGAGAAGAAAGGAGCGGGGAAGCCACGCTGCGGAAGAAGAAGCCTCGCCGCCGCCGTCCTCCTCTGCGGCGACGCGCTCCGGCGACGGCGAGGAGGGCGGTGGAAGGGGAGGGTGGCGGCGGCGGCGGCTAGGGTTTCTGCCCGGGTCGCCCTGGTGAGAGCGACACAGGCGAAGTTCTTGAAAGTGGAGTTGTGAAACAGAGTTGTTGGAGTTCACTGAAAATACGTGCTGATCAAAAGGTGCAGAAACCTTCCCTCGTGGACAAACTGATGCACACCGGATCTCGTGTTTTCCATGGAACAATGAAAATAGTTTCTGGGTTGACTAAAACTTGGATTTAGCATATACAACTTGGAAAGGAAACTATTACTAAAATACTTTCACAGACACAGGAAACTATTTTGCTGCTTCGCTTTACTATGTTGCTGGATTTACAAACGTGATAGCTCCAAATAAGCTTTCATTTATGTGTAGTTATTACTAATTACTGATGCTTAAGCCATCCTTTTTTTAATCTATTTTGTTTCAAACTTTGTTGCAAGCAAGGTCCACGAATATGCCAGGAGCAAAATTAAAGTAGCGCGCAGCAGATTCATTGTTAACTAGAGCACCAAATCACCACGACAATAGAAAAATCGGGCTAGTATCTTGGTGTATTAAAATGAGATTGTGACCGTCTATATGTACTTTATAAAACCATACAAATCGTGCTAGCGTGAGCCCCAAGCCTAGGTCATGACCGGTAAGCCGTGACGTCATCTTTAGCTCATCCTTCATAGCTGACTACTTCTCAGTTTGGTTTTGCACTTTCAAATTCCTCTGTTTTGTATGTTGTGTAGCAAAATGAAATAGGAAATGGACTAGAGGCCCTTTCTACTTTTAGTTGGATTCTTGTTCTAGCTCTTGATAATAAATTTCACCTTATTGGCTCCTTCAAACTTCTTTCTTTCCCTTACATCATGCAAGTAAAACATCTGACATTAAATTTTTTTACTCAGCTTAATAAGGTTATATGGAAACACTACTATCTCGAACATAGAAAACTTATGTTTTGCGGTGGTACTCTCTCTGTTCTTGAGCTAAGCAACTTCAACCAAAAAAAAAAAGAATGGAGGGAATAAGTGGGTATCTTTTACTATCCCAACGAGGTCCACGTCATCTGGACCGTCATCACCCGTTGGATCTGGGAAGCAGAGAATCTGAGGCGTCTATTCAATCCAGCTGAGGCAGACTGATGTCAGTTCAATGCGCGGAATCGGAGAATCGCGGAGCATTCGAGCGGTTTCGAGATCCTTCGTCAAGCGCCAAGCGTCTCAAGCGAGGTTCAAGCTCAGGCTCATCTTGTAGCGTTTCCCTCAGCCTGGACCACGGCAGGCGGCAGCGCTACGTCGCCTCCGTGCTCTGCCTCAACCTGTTGCCGGCGCATTCACCATGGCCCCTAAATCTCACGCGGCAAGATGGCACGCTTGAGGCTAGAGCCATGACGGAGTACCTCTTCCAATCACCCGCTCCAGATCCCATTAACCAATGCTTCCCCCTGCACCACTTTGCATCAGCCCGTTTTCTTCGTCGCCAGCGATCCTGCCACCCCCACCATCGCCGTTGAATCCCGACGCCGCCCAGTCTCTTATCTGCCCTGCACCTGCCGTACCTCCACCGCTCGCGCATGTTCCTTGCCCACACGAAGTAGCCAACGGGAACCAGCGGAGATAGAAATTGGGCAGTATGTTAGCTGTGCTGCTTCATCTGGTGTATTTACTGCTCAAAAGCTAGATAAAGATAACCAATTTCTATTTACATGACGAAATTATCCATTCAGTCAAACCAGATAGATGTTGCCTTTCTTATTTTCAGATTAGCGAGTACTAATGTCTTCTTTTTTTTACTGCATGAAAGGAACCTTTGTTAACTGCTGCAAGAGCATCAGGCGATAGCCTACTAAACAAATAGATTTTTTCCCTATATTGTTCTCTGCATTTGCTGAACTTATCACCACTTTATATATAAACATACTGCAGTTCAGTTTTATCTGATGAAATAATCTCAGTTTTATCGGGTTGACAGTCCTGATCCTACCTTGTGTATGAGTACGCAGTTCATGGAGGCGGGCAGATGTGTGTTCAATGAGGTGATTGTTTCTCTGGGAAATTTCAGATAGTGGTCTCAGAACATGTAGAAATGAGTTTCAAGTTGACATATACAAGTTTATGTCACAAGAGCAAAAGTTCAAACATCTGACAGAAATTTGTTCGGGCATAGGAACTGAATTGAGAGGAATAATTCTCTGTAACTGTTGCTGACAAGTTATTCTCTCATGCACATCAGCACGTTTTTAGTCCATCAAACATATGAATTATTCTCTGTAATTAAAGGCTTTAGTAGTGTAGTATATTATTAGATTGCAGTAAGTCTGAAGATCACCTCATTGGCATAGTCTATACTACTTTACATCTCCTACTTCCATTATCGATCCTTCACATATTTAGTTTTATATTGACTCAAGAGTCAAATCTTTGTTTTATAGTTGCATTGGTATTTAAACGGAGAAAACTTGTTGTGCAAATCTTCTATTTGCATACTGTCGGTGTCATGAAACCGGCCGACAAGTAAATTTGTATTCGGGGGCTTGA
>LAPY01000222.1:0-12310 GCA_000970635.1 Eragrostis tef
TTGGACAGTGGAAATTTTCATGCAAGAAATGGTATTAAAATAAAATATTTTTTTTAAAAAATTAATTAAATAAACATAAGTGCGGAGAGGCTTAGGTCCTCTGTTTTTCAGTACCTCCTCTGCTTCTCATCTCGCGCCGGAGCCGGACACCTACCTACCCACGTGGGCGCCAGCGAGACGGAGCCAAAGCCCATGCGCCGGACATCTACCTACCCGCGTTATGCAAGCACGGCAGGCTGTCTCAGGGGCCCGCGGAAGACCTGGGCCACTAGCAGAGAGTGTAAAAGCGACCACACGAAACGACGATGCTCCTCTTCGTCGTCGAGCGTTGTGTAAAAGCGAGCCTACTCGAGCCTGTTCGAGCCTGGCGAGGCCCGGCCCGGCGCTCGAGCATGAGATGGCAGGCTCGCTCGAGCTCGGCTCGTTTACAGCCTTACCTCGGACCTCCACCCACGCGCGCGGCCGTCCGTCCAGCACCTGCGCGACCACACGAAGGCGCGGGTCGTCGCAATGCGCGAGATGGTGGTCGTTGGCTTGACGAAGCCAGCTACCACTAGCTGGAAAATCGTGTTTCGGGAATGGAAGGAGATCGTGGAGGGGCAACATCCACCAATGCTTGTTTGCACAATTGCATGAGTCCGGCTCTGGTGCTGGGCTCACCGTAAATATTATGTGCAGGGCGAATCAGAAATTGCCACGTCTCCTGTGTAGTCCGACTAATCAACAGATTATTTGAAGGCCGCCCCCAAATCTTCCGGCCTCTGCGCCGCTCGTCTTCGCGGCGGCCGGCCGCGGTCTGTGGCAGCACTCGGCGTGCATGCGCTGGAGCTGCGGAGGGGCAGCTACGAGTGTGCTAATCAGGTGGAAGCGGCCGATGCGGAACACAGATGCGTGCTCTCATGGCCAGATGTTTATGCTTCAACAATTACGAACACCGATACTACCATCGCCACATGTGGCCATGCTTGGAACTCTGCAACCTAAGCGATCAAGGCAACAATGCCGTGCCATACTCCAAGCCTCCGTGATTGGGCACCTTGGCACCAAAGAGTTTATCAGCAGTAAGGAGGACACATCGTCATTCCCTCGCTAATTAGTAACCTGACACGCCGGCGTGGAAAAACTAATTAGTAATCTGAATACCTTCAAAATAATTTGTTCATTGCTTGGACCTACACAAGACACGTGGCAATTGCTAATTCGCCCTGCACATAATAATTACGGTGCGCCCTGCACCAGAGCCGGATATAACTATTCATATCGGATCCAGAAACCAAATTCCGGACAATAACCCCACTAACTGCATCAAAACACAACAGAGAGCGGATCGAAGACATTTGAAGGAAACCAGGAGCAAAATAATATATCAACAGGTTCATGAGCCACAAGTAACACAGTCCCACTGATTACAGTCACACGACGCAGCAAGCATTACATAAATAAAGTTGCAAATTAGTGGTGCTACAGCTTTCACTCCTTCCCTAACCCACTTCGCTCCTGCGTTCCCAGCATGCCTAATACCCCTCGGCCACTACGTCCTCATCGTCCTTGACCTCGACTTCCATCTCGGCGTACCCCTTGGCATGATACTGCTCGAGGATCGCCTCCTCCTCGTCCCGGAATGCCTTCATGCGGGCCACGGCTCTAGCCGACATGGCGCGGAAGTAGTCGCGATTCTCAGGCCGCAACTTCTGGATGACCTCTTCCGGCATGCCGACGAAGGGCTTCACGGGATGGCGCTTCAGGATCCCGTCGATGTACCCTTGCCTCACCCTCACCAGCTTCGTCTTCTTGCCGGTTCCAGCCGGCTTGGCCTTGCCTTCCTCCGCTGCTTCAGCCTCCGCCACCTGGATCTGGCGCGCAGCCCTGGGGCGCTTGGCCACGAACAGCTCGCCGTCGCAGCCTGCCGCCATCTTCTCCTCAGCGCGCTTGGCGGCCGACCTCCGACTCCTGGCTCCCGATCGCCGACTCCTAGCTCCCGATCGGCACGTCCTTGAAACCCATCGCCGGCGTCCCTCTCCTTCTCCGCTCTCTCTCCCTGTCTCTAACCCTAAATCTGGATTGCGAGGCTGGCAGTGGCGGCGGCTGCGGTTGTGTTGGTCCAGGGAGGGGCAAGGGTCGCGCAATATATAGCACCGCAACCCTCGGTGTTATCGGATCCCTTCCGGTGTCGGCGCTCGAGTCCGAGTCTCCCGCGGCTCCTCTCGTCTCACAGCGCCAGAGTGCGAGACGGACACGGATGCGGATACACCCAATACCATAAGCCCGTTTGCTTACGCACTTGGAACACGCTGTTGGGCCAAACGGGCCACAACTGACAATAAGCCCAATTTAGCCCGGCTCATTACCCTGGTTGGCCTCTTACTCTGGCGTGTGGGTCCAATGCATATTGTGCCGCTGCGGGTGGGCCTCTACTCTCTCACCCCCCTTCTCTTCGTCCGTTCCAGAGCCAAGTGGCGCGATAACTCCGGCGATTCCGGCCGCCGGAGCAGCGGCCTGCGCCGTGACGGGAACTGAGGCGCAAGGGAGTGGAGGCAGCAGTGGACCTGCGCCGTGGCGGCACCCCGCACCTGAGACGCCGTGCGTGCCATAGGTTTGTCCCTTCTCTTGCTCTCCTCTGCCCTGCTCCTGTTGATGTTCGTTAGGTGTTTGATGAAATGCGGATGCCGCTGCTCCTGTTGATGCCCATTGGGTCGGGCAAGGGTATAAATTTCGCCTGTCGTGTCAATCTTGATTGCAAGTTAGTGTTCCGTCAGTCGTTTTCGGAATTGAAATCCTGTGATCCTAAAAATCTAAGCTTTGGGACAGATAGACAGACAGTGGCGTAGATGGCATTTGGGGCAGGGTACTAGGGTGAGGTTTTGGGGGAATTCGTTGATGGACCAGAAATCTCGTGCTTTGGTTCGGTTAGAATCATGTAGTACTGCTTTAGTGCTGTACACACTGATATTTCAGTCAAATAAGTGATGGGTGAATCAGCTCTGTTATCATTCTAAAGGCATCTTACAGATGATAAAATGTAGCAATTTCACAATTTCAGAGAAAGCAGTAGAATGGCTACCTGTAAAAAAATGCATAGAGATACCATGATTGGGTAGGATGAGGCACCATGAAAAAAATCATCGTTTTCTTCTTCTTCTTCTCCCACCTTGGCCCATAGCTTGAATTTCTGTTCCGATAATAGACAATTTGTAGAGTAGATTCGCCAGGGGTTGAATACGCATTCTATGTGTGACGAGCCAATCAATTAAGCATCTTTCTTTTTTGTGCATTGTGGTCTCTTGCTTATGGAGTATTAAATGCCCCCTTTTCTTCCTCCGTTCCAGAGCCAGTGGGTGCGACAACTCCGGCGATTCTGGGCGCCGGAGCAGCGGCTTGCGCCGTGACGGGAACTGAGACGCAATGGAGTGGAGGCAGCAGTGGACCTGCGCCGTGGCGGAACCTGAGACGCCGTCCGTGCCATAGGTTTGTCCCTTCTCTGGCTCTCCTCTGCCTTGCTCATGTTGATGTTCATTACATGTTTGATGAAACGCGGAGGCCGTTGCTCCTGTTGATGCTCATTGAGTCGTCGGGCAAAGGGTATAACTTTCGCCTGTCGTGTCAAGCTTGATTGCGAGCTAGTTTTCCGTCAGCCGTTTTCGGAATTGACATCCTGTGATCCTAAAAATCTAAGCTTTGGGACAGATAGACAGACAGTGGCGTAGATGGCATTTGGGGCAGGGTACTAGTAGGGTGAGAGTTTGGGGGGAATTCTTGGATGGATAGACCCGAAATATCGTACTTTGGTTCAGTTAGAATCATGTAGTACTGCTGTAGTGCTGCGCACACTGATATTTGAAGCAAATAAGTGATGGATGAACCGGCTCTGTTATCATTCTAAAGGCATCTTACAGATGATAAAATGCAGCAATTTCAAACTTTAGAGAAATCAGTAGAATAAAACCCGCAGGGGTTTTGCCCCAGCTCACGCGGCCACATCACCTGATTTTTAGCACCGTTCGATTCTTAGCATCAGACCGTCACAGTGTTGGCACGTGTCCTGCATTTTTTTGCGGTCAAAACCCTGTTTCTTTGTTGGATTCTGTTGTGTAACGAAAAGATCGTGAGCTACAGTAAAACAGTTCAGATTTTATGCGTTCAAGTACCCGCGTTTGTTCCTAATCAATGTGAAGAAGAGAAAATACAAAATGACCATTCAACAATCACCGCTGCATTCTCCATTTTCAACGCGTTGCCATGGTTTTTTGACTACGTGTGGTTGGAAGAGTTCAGTGTATGACTATTTTGTGTTCTTTGGACAGTGGAAATTTTCATGCAAGAAATGGTCATATCATTGTGTAGTCAACATTGGTTGAATTTGTGAGATGACCCTTGACCCTCAAGTGCTGTCGGCTGCCCTATAGACATGCATTTGCCCAAACCATAATGACAGGAGACTTCGGTTCAGTTTTTTAATGCCTCTTTCTTTGACGATATTGCCTCTTCTTTGACGATTTCTCTTGTGCCACTCCAACTTTTGTCTTCCTATTGCATTGAAGGCTGGACTTTGGCTCATGCGTTTGTTGAACATTGAAGACTGAATGGTGACTTTGGCTCATGCATACGTTGAACATGAACTTATTTCTCCAAATGTGACTTTTGCCTCTCATTTCATTGAATTTGTGCGCCTCATTTCATTGACTATGTGTGTCTGCATGCGCTGTTACCACATTTCCTCGCGGTGCTCCACTCCTGGCATGCCTGCTTCGGTGTGGATTTTTCCACTGCCATATCACTTTATAAATTGGAGCACTCGGCACAGGTAGCCATCAATCAAGAGAGCACACCCCATCTAGCCACTGCCACCACTGCCACGATGCGCTCCACCGATGCTACGGAAGCACTGAAGCCCGTGTTCCTCGATCCCGACGCCGTCGCATGAAGGGTGAGGCAGGCGCTTGCGCTCACGGACGGCCGGTCCCTTCTCCGCCGACGTTTACACCTCGCGGGTGCTCGCTGCGGCCCGCTCCACCTTCTGGCCGTGGTGGACTCTCCGGTCATGGCGCACGACGACGTGCACTGGCGTGGCTCTCCGCCACGTCGCCATCCACAACACGGCTGCGGCCTGACCTTCGATGAAGGTTACACCCAGATCACCGGCAGCGCCAACCTTGCCCTGCTCCATGACAACTGATCCGCACCAGCGTTCAGAGCAGGCAGCGGGAGACTTTGTGTTGCGACCCCGCCGCCAAGGCGACCTCCAGTTCGTCTTCTTTCGCTGCGTTGCTCCGCCGCCGCAGCTCAAGTTCTATGCATTCTAGCCAAACGACGCCGCACGCCGATACAGCTACGCGAGCCATCATGGGAGCAGGCTGCAGTTGCGCACGCTCTGCTTCGTGTCCGCCAAGGTCGCGTTCTGTGGCAGCAACGCCAGAATCTTGCGTTTGATATTGTGCCTTTGTTCTTGACTATTCTTGTTCAAGCACTAATCTGTTCTCTACAAAGGTGATGGCTTGGATGATGCATGTTATTTTTTTTTTCTAATGGGTGTACTGTTTCTTGTTGAATTGATGAACGTGATTGGCAGAAATTCGTCGAGTGTGTAAACTGCCTGATTGGGCAGTTCGTGGCGTTGCTTTGTGAGGATTGTCATCGAGTTAACGAATCATTGTTGTTGCTGTCGGGTGAGCTGTGGCAGTGTGTGCATGCTGGCTGTTGACATACAAGCTACGGTTTTTTTAGTACCTACATGTATCGTTCGTTGTTGTCGGGTGAATTGCAGTAGTGTGTTTATGCTGAAAGTTGTCGGCTGACCTACAATACAATACTGTGTCAAGCAGGCCCAAGGGCAGTGCATTATTCAGTCAGTGGTCTTCTTTCCAACATAAGAATTCGAGTTTAGTTGAATACAGTATGTAATTAAAGGATGATACAAATTGGCCGTTAAAGTGGTTACGTTAAAATAGTTTTGAATTTATGCTATTTTTTTTTCAAATATCAAGTGAAAAACTGTATATTACAATCTATAAATGTAGTTTGGCATGGGATAGGAAATTGTCGTCCATGTGCATGTGATCGTTTTGTTAGCTGTTTTGCAATTCGATCCTCCTCCATCTTCAACCTGGTGCCGCCTTCTACGACGTGTGTGGAAAATCGATGCCCTCGCATGCCCCTTTTTGACGTGATTTGACTGACTTTTGTAGTTCTGCATGGTGGGCAGATAGTGCTATTTTGCTTGTGTACTTTAACCTCGAATTTATAGAGCATTCTTTGGCGTTGATATATAAAATTATTTTTGCATAGAGTTTACAGTGAAGATAGAGATCTAATTACGGCCCAGATCGCTACGTGGTTAACGTCTGTCTTGGCAAGAAAAAAATCTTCACAATAATTCTTTCTATGATTTGCCTTTGCATCCGGCGACCACAATTTTCCTTCCTTTTGTCACTGGCAAAGCCAGACGGAGGTCAGCCAATACCTTGGCCATGCATATAAATTTCTACTGTTTAATAGACGTGAGTTTGCTTGAACAAAAAAAAATCCTATTTGTTTCTTGTGCATGGTCATTTGAAGAAACATCACGAGGGCATAGAATTGGTTGTTCCCCTTTTTTTTTTTCCCTGTAT
This sequence comes from Eragrostis tef, assembly GCA_000970635.1. Taxonomy (NCBI): domain Eukaryota; kingdom Viridiplantae; phylum Streptophyta; class Magnoliopsida; order Poales; family Poaceae; genus Eragrostis; species Eragrostis tef. The sequence goes on from LAPY01000222.1 coordinate 6,606, forward strand.
TCTACATCCGTCGTTGCCTTCAGAGCTTCTAACTTTTACAAAAAAGACTTGTGACCTGGGAATGAGATTGACTAATGAGTACACATGCACGATAAGGTACTATGACCATTTCAACGGCGACTAAATGCATGGTAACTTAATTAGTCTATAGTGAGAGATGGGCGCGCCAAGGGCGCGCCGCAGCGTCTAGTGAGTAGAATGGCTACCTTCAAAGGAATGCATAGAGATACCATGATTGGGTAGGATGAGGCACCAATGAAAAATCATCTTTTTTTTGTTTCTCCCACCTTGGCCCATAGCTTGAATTTCTTTACTGGCAATAGACAATTTATAGAGGAGATTTGCCAGGGGTTTAATACATATTCTATGTGTGACCAGCCAGAATCAATTAGGCATCTTTTTTTTTTGGGTGCATTGTGGCCTCTTGCTTATGGAGTATTAAACACCCCCTTTTCTTCCTCCCTCTGTGATGGGACCTGAGACGCAAGGGAGTGGAGGCAGTAGTGGCCCTGCTCCGTGGCAGCACCTGAGACGCCATGCGTGCCATAAGGTTTGTCTCTTCTGTTTCTCTCCTCTGCCCTGATCCTGTTGATGTTCTATTCCGACAATAGATAATTTATAGAGGAGATTTGCCAGGGGTTGAATACATAATCTTTGCGTGACCAGCCAGAATAAATTAAGCATGTTTTTGTGGTGCATTATGGCCTCTTGCTTATGGAGTATTATTTGTCTGTTTTATATCTGTCTACTTCATTAAATGAGTTTATAGATTGTGCAGGGAGCATTTACCTGAGGGTGAAGAGATAAAATGCGTTGGGTTAACAGCACTATGCTGGCCTATTGTATTTTACCAGTTCAATCAATGCTCCCGCTGTCATTTTTCATAAAATTTTCCCTCTTCACAATTCCAGGAGCGGTTGAACCGAGTCATTCTGGGAGTTATATATGTGCAATAAAATGTGAAGTAGGTGGTAACAAACACTGCTGGGACTTCATCAATTGGTGCTGCATTGACAAGCAAACTAGACGAAGTTTTGATGTAAGGTAAACTTCCGTTGACTAGATTTTTTTTTTTTTTGGTTTCGTCTAGCCTTCATACCAGATTAAGTTCAATATCATCATGCTTTATTAGTACGTTACTTTGTTGACCTTCTAGGCTTCTAATGAAAATTTAAGATAGGGAACTTCCTTTAGTAAAATAAAAAAGAGACTTGCTTTATTGACAATTTTGGTGTAGAGTGGACCTGCCAATCAACCGTAGTGTTCCTGTTCAGTGGTGTAGGATATATAGTGAAGGGCTACTATTGTTTTTCGGAAGGGGCATATGTTCAAGATGATTCAATGGTATGCCCCTCTGGCTGTTTGTTAGGCAATATTAGAGCATGAGCATCGATAGTGTTCATTCTGATATGGCTTAAGCTTACTTAAAGAGGCTTACCAGCGTTCGATTATAGGACATATATAGTCACATGTGGACTACATAGATGAGTCCACTCTGTTTTGTGCAAATGATAGATGGAGTGCGTATCCCAAACACCATCAGGCCATTTAGTTTTTGCACGTGATCCATGTTACTGTGTTACTTAGTCCAAATAAGAAATTTGTATATAGCTGGATATTAGTTGAGTAGAAAGTTAGGATCAAGTCAATAATTATTGGTTTGATAAAGAGACAGTTGGTTCTGTAATAATCCAAGCTATGTTTCTCTGTGTTTCGAAGTTGAATATTATCAGTGCTCACCTTAAAGGATGTCATATGCTTTTCTGTTTTACCAGTTCTTCCCTTCTTGTTTTGTTCTGTGCTTGCTTTTTCTCTTTTAAACTATGAAATTTCTCTTATCTCCATGTCTGCTTCTTGGAGCATTTTCCCTCAGATAATTAATTGCACCTTCTCTTGTGGCATACACATGCATCTCAGGATGAACTAAATTGTTTCATGAACGCATTTAAGAGGCTAAAACGAGGCTTATATCCGATGACTAATGTTCCACATGACAGACAAGCACATCAATAGTGATGCCTCACAATTAGGAAAAAGGTGCCAAACCCTTTTCGTTAGTATAAGCAACATTGATCAATGAACCAATCAATGATGATCATGCCCAATGTTTCAGCTAAGGAGAAGCACGTAAAAGCAATCCATCAAAGCAGAGTAATGTATGTCAGACCAATGAGAGGCAGATACTGACTTGTATTCCGGTGAAGAGATAAAATGCGTTGGGTTAACAGCACTATGCTTGCCTATTGTATTTTACCAGTTCAATCAATGCTCCCGCTGTCATTTTTCATAAAATTTTCCCTCTTCACAATTCCAGGAACGGTGGAACCGAGTCATTCTGGGAGTTATATACGTGCAATAAAATGTGAAGTAGGTGGTAACAAACACTGCTGGGACTTCATCAATTGGTGCTGCATTGACAAGCAAACTAGACGAAGTTTTGATGTAAGGTAAACTTCCGTTGACTAGATTTTTTTTTTTTTTGGTTTCGTCTAGCCTTCATACCAGATTAAGTTCAATATCATCATGCTTTATTAGTACGTTACTTTGTTGACCTTCTAGGCTTCTAATGAAAATTTAAGATAGGGAACTTCCTTTAGTAAAATAAAAAAGAGACTTGCTTTATTGACAATTTTGGTGTAGAGTGGACCTGCCAATCAACCGTAGTGTTCCTGTTCAGTGGTGTAGGATATATAGTGAAGGGCTACTATTGTTTTTCGGAAGGGGCATATGTTCAAGATGATTCAATGGTATGCCCCTCTGGCTGTTTGTTAGGCAATATTAGAGCATGAGCATCGATAGTGTTCATTCTGATATGGCTTAAGCTTACTTAAAGAGGCTTACCAGCGTTCGATTATAGGACATATATAGTCACATGTGGACTACATAGATGAGTCCACTCTGTTTTGTGCAAATGATAGATGGAGTGCGTATCCCAAACACCATCAGGCCATTTAGTTTTTGCACGTGATCCATGTTACTGTGTTACTTAGTCCAAATAAGAAATTTGTATATAGCTGGATATTAGTTTAGAAAGTTAGGATCAAGTCAATAATTGTTGGTTTGATAAAGAGACAGCTGGTTCTGTAATACCCAAGTGACGTTTCTCCATGTTTCGAAGTTGAATATTATCAGTGCTCACCTTAAAGGATGTCATATGCTTTTCTGTTTTACCAGTTCTTCCCTTCTTGTTTTCTTCTGTGCTTGCTTTTTCTCTTTTAAACTATGAAATTTCTCTTATCTCCATGTCTGCTTCTTGGAGCATTTTCCCTCAGATAATTAATTGCACCTTCTCTTGTGGCATACACATGCATCTCAGGATGAACTAAATTGTTTCATGAACGCATTTAAGAGGCTAAAACGAGGCTTATATCCGATGACTAATGTTCCACATGACAGACAAGCACATCAATAGTGATGCCTCACAATTAGGAAAAAAGGTGCCAAACCCTTTTCGTTAGTATATGCAACATTGATCAATGAACCAATCAATGATGATCATGCCCAATGTTTCAGCTAAGGAGAAGCACGTAAAAGCAATCCATCAAAGCAGAGTAATGTATGTCAGACCAATGAGAGGCAGATACTGACTTGTATTCCCATCTCAAATGTGCCACACTCAAAATCTTGGCGATGACAGCTCAGAAGTTTTTGTTGCTTGAAAGCAACCGCGCTGTGTAGTTCCATGTGTAGAATGGATAGGTGCTGTAGATACAACATCTTCACATCATATTAACTCGAAGTTGAACAATTAAGCGATCTTTCATTGCTGATTTTTATTCTCATGAAGATTTGCCTGCTGTGCAATAACTTTGAGCATATTTGCTTCTCTAGTCGCTTCGGCATAGCCGCGCAGCCAGGCGTGCCACGTCATCCCGAAAATTTCACCGCGCTCGATCTTCATCGCTGGCGAGTATGTGCCTCGGGTGAAATGAAGTAGTTCTAGTTTTGTGAAATGTACCTCAAAGTTGTTGTCTTAAAACTTACAAATAGTTTCAATATTTTAAAGTTTACTAGGGGTCAACAAAGTATGTAAAATAGTTGTCCAACTCCATACAAGTATGTAAAATAGTTGCCCAACTCCAACTCCCTATAATTATAAATGTTAATTGATTTTATTATAATTTTGCAAAAGGTATAGATTGACTTTGCCTACGATCAACAAATCATTATCGCATTTACAATATGCTCCTATATGATATCTTTTGTCATATTTTGTAAATACCCTACACTTTTAGTTCAGTTATTTATAACAATCGTTTGAAACTTATTGGTTAGCTGAAACAAGATACTGCTAAATCAATAAAATGTATATCATCAAATATGAAAGGTTTCAGTTTAAGTTTTGAAAAGGCGGACATCGACTTTGCATTAAATAGTTGCGGCGTTATCACACTTTTTTGGTTATATGCAGATGATATATTTTCGTAAACCATCTCCGATCCGTATCGTGTACATATTTACTGCCGGTTTAGGAAACTTTTGTTAGGATGAACATATCACATCCACAACCACAAAATAGATCGTTAGTGTCATCTTAGTTACTTTTTCTAAATCCTTTCAAACGTATTGGTTGGCCGAAACAATACTGAAACAACGAAATGTACACCCGCTATCTTCTCCAAATTACACTGCTGTCAGATTACATCACCCGATCGATATATTTGTCATGCTGTATATTTGTTTGTTACTTAATTTGTTTACTACCGTGGCGGAATCAGTCACCACCACGAGAGCTGGCGCCCCTAGGGCCCGGCGTGTCGACGTCCACCGAGATTTCAGCAACCTCCTCGACGAGGTCATAGTGCTTCGCCGTCGGGTCATACTGTTTCATCACCAAGACGGATGCCACCGTCGAGAACTCCGGCAGCGCCAGGTAGCTCCCCACCGGGCCGAGCTCGGGACAGTCCGTGCTCCGGTCAGACAGCGGCATGCACGGCGTTCCCTGCCCCACCAGGAACAGGTTGCACGGCCCTGCCGCCTTGATCGCCTCGACGACGTCCGCCTTCCCTCCCACAGCCTTCTCCTCGTACTTGACAGACTCGTTCCCGTCGGCGACCTTGGCACGGAAGTCTTCAAGGAACGCGTCGTCGGTGGCGCGGTCGTTGGAGCCGGATGGTGCCAAGAAGCGTAGCACGTGGAGCGTGATGCCCGGGTGCTCGACCATGCGCATGGCGTAGGACAGGGCCTCGCGGTCGTCGCGTCCGCCGAAGAAGATGACGGCGATGGAGTAGGACACGTCGCTGGCAGCCACCTGCGCGGCGCCGCCCAGGCCGCGGTCGACGAGGATGGCGACGGAGCAAGGCGCGTGGTGGAGCACGCGCTGGTTGATGTGCTGGTAATGGGGGGAGCACGATGAGCGCCGCGCGCTTCTGGTGCGCGCTGGTGACGATGTCCTCGTGCATGGTGTGCAGGTCGGAGATGGCGGTCATGGCGCGGATGGACACGCGGCTGAGCTGCTGGTACGTCTCGAACGCCACCACGAGCTGGTCGCCGTCGCCGTCCCCGTTGCGGCGCTTGTTCCAGAACGGCATGCCGTTGCGGCGCGCCTTGTGGACCATGGAGATGGCGGAGGAGCGCTCGGAGAGCTCGACGAGGTGCATGGCGTAGACGGCGATGCCCCGCTTCCGCCTGCCGCGCGACGACTCCATGAGGTTGATCATGGTGGGGATGTTGCGCGTGCTGTGGAAGCACGCCCTCATGCGGAG
>LAPY01000222.1:42031-60298 GCA_000970635.1 Eragrostis tef
GAATGGGTCTTTTGTCTGCTGCCTAGCTCGGCCCATGAAGGAATTCGTGAACGCCGGAGCCTAGCGGCGGCGTGCGGGAGAGGTGCGCGAGAGTAGCTCGTCAGCTCGCGCAGGCGAGCGTGATAGCCCCCCCTCCCCCCTATCCAGGCCTGGCGAGCGTTGTGGCTCCTCACCGCCGGCTGCGCCGAGCGCCTCTCCCGAGCGGTGTCACTACTCACTAGTTCCAAGCCCGGCCTTCTCCCCCCACTCCCGCCCCTACAATCTGCATACACCAACAGTGCCTCATCATCGGCCGAAGTCTTCTCTCGTCGAGGGCCGCCGCCGCCGCCGACCTGCCCTCCTGTGACTCTTGACTTGTGCCGGAGCGGATCCACTTCTTCTGTTGGTATGTAATCACGTAGCTTGCTTGGATGGATTTGGTCTTCTTTATGGCTCCGTTACATTTTTTTTTCCTCAGAGCGCGAGGCGAATCCGCCCGGCTTCGGGCGCAGCTAATTTCCCGCAAACTTGGGTTGTTCGGCTGTACCCCCATGCCCCAAGTCGACTCCGGCCTCCCGCCGCCGCCGCGTGACGCATGGGTCGCCGAGCTCCAGCGCCTCCTCCCCCAGTGGGAGTCGCTGCGCGATTCCTCCCAGGTACAGATGCTCCGGTCTCCCTGATGTTGCTGGGATTGTGTTGCTGGGTGGCGCATTGAGACGTCACTAGTTGCTCGTTTATTATGAAATTTTGTAAAACGCGTATGGAATTTGTAAGCCTTTTTCATTGATAAAGTCATTTAATTTGGTGCTGTTTGATAAACAGTGCTAATTTTTCTGGTTTGGATGGTTATTTTTGTTATAAAAAAACACGACCAACCTAGGGGTACCCTGGTGGCTTTTAATTAAGAAGAAATAGGCACCCAATTTATATCCACACCCCTAATCCACTGAGCCATGATCAACACATGGTTGTTTTTTTTTATGAAATACAGATATTAAATTTGCCGAAACTCTGGAGTTCTGAAATGTGGAGGTAGTGAGATATGGGATAATTTCTTCAGTTCCTAATGTAGTAGTCACTTCCTGCTTATTATGCATCCCTATGAAACAAGATGAAGGAAGTCGTGTGTTCCTTCTGCCAGATCGGGCAACAAGGCAGACTAATATTTTTTTAGCCACCTTATTGCTGAAAGGAACTTTTTATTTGATGTAGGTCATTATTCCGATTTCGATATCCAGGGTAAATCAGTTCGATGCAGCAAGGCTAGATGTTGAGATGTCTGCCATGTTGAAAGAGCAGCTTGTCAAAGTTTTCTCTTTGATGAAGGTACTTTCTTTACTAATTTGATGCTTCTAGTGCTCCAAAATCCTTATGGCATGTAGCTTCAAGAGCACGGTTGCTAGTTATTTCTTTCTTTCAGTTTTGACGTTTTTTCTTCATATCAGCCAGGACTCTTATTCCAATATGAGGCTGAACTTGATGCTTTCCTTGAGTTCCTCATCTGGAGGTTCTCGATTTGGGTTGACAAGCCAACACCAGGGAGTGCACTGATGAACCTGAGGTATAGAGATGAACGGGCAGCACCTATCTCAGGGAAAGAAGGTATTTTTATACCTTCTTATTTTTATGTCAATTGTTAACAAATTTGTGTACCGTATGCACTTTGTGGTTTTGTTTCTACTTGCCATACTGCTTGTAGTCGACTAGACATTACAATTTAATGGCATTCATCTTAAGCTCTTAACTGTTCCTAAGTGTGTACAGACCACCAGCTTCTCTTAAAAGCACATCAACGTATGCATTTTCCTTTCATTATAATATCCTCTGTTACATACTATGGGTTTGGCTCAGCCTGCCATCATGGTCTAAGTTTTTCTACAGAGTCATGCATATTAATGGCTGCATGTAGGATAATGTTCATTAAAATTGATAGCACTAAACCTATAATAAGTAATAACTACTTTTGTAACTATCCTTTTGGCGATAAAGATTCTGTTTCACTGTTTCACCACTTCTTTATGTAATTTTTACCCAATGTGTTCAAAGTTGAAAGAACTATTGACTAGCTATGTTCTTCAATTACAAAACAATAAATTTCAACTAGTTCCAAAAATATGCGCTGTTTGAAGATCCAGAGTTTCTGCCATGTTGATGTTCTAGATCAGCAAGGAAATTATATTTTGGACCGTATTACTCGTCTATGCTTGATAAGTGTCTAATTCGTTTAAATTTCACATGTTTACTTAACCTAATTTTGAGTTTTGCTGAGTAAATTTATTCTAAACAGTGAGCAATACTAATAATTAGACCGTGATAAATTATTCTATGTGTTTGTTATATAATCTGAGCAGCATCTGATAAATTCCATGCTCTTTTCAGTAAGAACAGGTCTGGAAGGACCTGGGCTTTCAGTTTCCCAAAAGATCTTGTACTGTATTAGCACTGTCGGGGGTCAATATATGTGGTCACGCTTGCAGTCTTTTTCTGCATTCCGCCGATGGGGTGATTCTGAACAGGTGATCTATCATATTTCTTTTTGGAAGCTTCATTTCCTTTTCATTGTTCTTATAAACATTTTATTCAATGGCGTAGAGACCAATTGCACGCCGTGCCTGGGGCTTAGTGCAGAATGCTGAAGGATTATACAGAGCTGTTTCATTCTGTAACCTATTATTGTTTCTTTATGGTGGAAGGTATCTTTCTATGCCTGTGTAATTATGTTTATTTATTCTAGCATTATGAAGGGAGTCAAGACTGAGAATTTATTGTTATGTCATAGTTCATAACTACATTGTCATTGACCGATGACAATGTAGCGTTGAACTGCGTTTACATAGATTTTAAGAAAGCAGCAAGCTATTTTCTTCTTTAAAAAGGATCTCCCGCTGGCTTTTCTGTAACTAAAGCCAACCTAGCATTTTAGCAACTAGAAGTTTAGAATCAAGCCTTGGTTGCCTGGGTGACATTCACCCCCACTAGCCAGTTCATGTCAGGGAGATTCTCGGCTTTTCTGTAATTTTGAAGCTTGTATGACATACGCATATGACTTTGATCCTTGTTTGTGTTCATGAAGGTACAAAACTATTGTGGAAAGGTTTCTGAAAGCAAGACTTGTTTATGGTAGCCCAAACATGAATAGAGCAGTAAGCTTTGAGTACATGAATCGGCAACTGGTTTGGAATGAGTTTTCGGTAAGTTTCTTTCCTGTATATTCCTATTATCATCTGAGAATAGCCTGCAATCTAATTTCTAGCTTTTGCGAGTGATCAATTTGGCTGCTGATACTATCTCAATATGGAGATGGAGAGATCTGTGACGCAAATTCTCTTTTCTTGCTCAAGCCAGTCTGGGTACACTGTCAATGCCTCCCATCATATAGAGATATAAAACTTGTCTATTGTCTCTCAAGTAAACCTATAGGTGGTATCTGATGGATATGATCCATCTTACATAACTTAAATCAAGAATTACTGCGACTAGCTGGGGAAAAAGATCCCAAAACTTTTCTAAGACTCGATGGCAAATCCTAACTTATTAACAGGTCCATTTTGGGCCAAATGAATGGGTGGCAGGACTCAAGTGCAGTGGCAGCCATTCGCAAAAAAAAAAAGTGCAGTGGCAGCCCAAATACGGCTGGCTGACACCCATGACAAAAATACTCTCCAGTCTTAGGCCCCATTTGGTTGGGTTCTTTTTTTAGCTTAAGCTGTTTCGAAAAACGTTTGGCTAAACTGCTTATAGTGGCAATGCGAGTAATCATCACGACACTTTATGCTCGGAGTGGAGGGAGAAGCCAGATAAGTCGGGTTTTTTTCGGTTTCTCCCTCCACTTAGTCAGCTGATGCTTAAACATTGATTCATCAGCTTCATGTTTTGACTGTCATTGCTTATTCCTGCAGGAAATGTTGCTTTTGCTTCTTCCCCTTTTAAACTCATCATCGGTAAAGAAGTTCCTTCTTCCTTTCTCGAAAGATAAGTCCGCAGGTTCTTCTGGTGATGAAGCTGATTGTCCTATATGCCGCTCTAGTCCTAGCATTCCTTTTATAGCTCACCCATGTCAACACAGGTAATGTAATTCTTGTCAACATCATCTTTAGTAATATGTCGATTTTTGGTACACGCCCTCAGCCTTTGTTAGGTTAGTACTAATGTTCTTGGACTATTGAGTGTACAGTAGTTCAAACTGCCCCATCTTAAAAGGGAAGAAACAAAGAAATATACTACTTTTCACTGGGTGATCAGACCTTCCTAACTTTGGTTGCGAAGGCACATAATATATGATATGGTCACAAAAATATTGGTTTAGTTTAAGAAGTGCTTTGAAACACTAACATATTATATTAACACTGATGGTCGAAGTTCCGTAACGTGGTTGTGTCATGTCCAAAGAGTCACATTGTTCATGGGGAAAGGGGCTAATATATAACCTTTGAAGTGGTTTATCCTGATTAAAAGAGAAAGCGTTATAAAAGGAAAAAGGTACAGAATTATCCCTCAACCATAGAAATAAAGGCTTTAATTCATGAACGAGGCTTCACATCATGTAATATCTGCCACATTTACATACATTGGTTGCTTGCTCCATACAAATCACATTTACTGTGCTCTATTTGAGAATTGTTAAAACTTGTGTAGTCTGAATATTTATTTTTCTTTGCAAGCATTGGGTTGTGAAAAGGTCAGTTAAGTAGGTTTTGTATGACTTGTGCGAGGAGGTGAATGTGCTGTTTCTGCTTTGCTTACTGGTCATTCTTCTGGTATCCCAGTCTTCTTATATATTGTTTTTAGGTACTGCTATTACTGCCTACGTACACGTTGTTCGGCTACAAGTTCTTACAGATGTGCACGCTGTAACGAGGTAGTTGTTGCCATTCAAAGGCAAGGAACAAGTTAGTCTGCTAGTTGGGTTCCAGAATTCTTGCCCATGTACAATTATGACATGCACATATAATTTGCCACAAGCATGGACAACGTTGATGTATGAAAGATATCATGTTTAAATTGTATCCTGTTAAGGAACTGTAAAGTTTTGTGTTGGAAGTTATCGGACTGCAAGAAAAAGATTAGTTGTATTTGTATGCAATGGATTGTATCAAATGTGCACCCAACAGAATTTGTGCACGGTGGTTTTACTGTCATACAAAACAATGTGAACTGTTTGTTGTATATGAAGTTCCTTTATATGAGGAGAATTTTTTTAGTTTCCCAATGACCAACCTGACTGGTAGGCTGGAGGGATGAAGAAACACAATCAAGTTGACTAATGTAATGAAACAGCCTGATTTGAATCAAGTTTCTTCAATTAATGTCGGGACCATCACGACCTGGGCAGCGCGACCATGGCGAGGTCGCTTTGAGGCGAGGACGACGATGGGGCGCAGCACTACCACGGCGAAGTCGATCTGCGGCGACGCTTCTCCCTGCCTGCTGCTGGTCTGTCTCTGTGCTTCTTCTCCTTCGACCTGGATCGTGCGGCCGCCGCATCTTGCCCTTTTCTCACCCGGGCTGTTGCTTTCCACGCAGATGTGCACTGAGTTCTACGGGTTCTGATTGATCAGTTGTTTCTTTGCAGGTAAAAACCTGGGTGGCGGCTTTCAATGGATCTGCCGTCTCGACCTGCATGGGAAGGCTAATGGTTTGTTATGGTGAAACTCCAAATTCCGTTTCTTTTTGCTCAGTCTATGAAGGCTAAAATGGCCGCTCATCTACTGTTGAAAAAACTTTATCATACTCTTCCTACCGTTTGGATCAGTTTGTAAATGACGAGCTGTAACAAGTGGTTTTGAAGTACGAGGATGCTTACCAGGTTGAAAGTTCACTAAGTTTAATCTGCACAGTTCTTTTTATGCTTATTAGTGGTCTAAGTTGTCCAAATCTCTGCCTTTTGCCTTGCATGCTGACAAACAGAGCCTTACTATTTCTTCAATATCAAAATGTTTTTGCTCCAATGATAAAGGTCGAGGGTCGAGGCTGATTATGATGAAGTACTATATCCTGATTAAGAGCTCATTTTCTTTATCATTATCCATCTAAGAACTGAACTATTTCATTGTTTTTTTTTATTGTAGGCGATGAATGAGTCGCAGAGCAAGGATGTAACTGTGTGGTGGGATATTCGATTGAACAAGAAGTGTGTAGAATATTGTCTTTCGAAAAGGGTCATTTAAATAAATGGTATTAGCTAATGTACACACTCATGTAATTTGTGATGAACAACTTTTTTCTCTGCTTGTCATACTTTTTATAGGACATAATTTTGTTTTCTTTGCATATGTCGTTATGTAGCAAGCAGCACTTTGTAAACAATGCATCTTTTCTTCTTTGTGATTAGCTCAGCTATAATAAAAGGAAGGTGAAGGTTTGGATCGATGTCGATTAAGAGGCAGGTCACAGTGTAGCTGGATGTTTCTATATCTTTATTTTTAAAGGTTGATTTGCATAGTTCAGAGGGCTTGAGAAAGCAGGAGAATAGCAGCAGGTGACAGAAACTACTCGAAGCAGCGGGTGGTACATAACCTACTCAAAGCAGCGGGCGGGGATCCTCAAAAGGCCAAGGAGATGTCCATACCGGCATACTCAACTACATCGACCTCATCCTTATGATCTCGCGCACCAGGAAGATACCATATGCATCAGTGAAAGGAAGTCATAGGGCTTGAGAAAGTAGGAGAATAGCACCAGGTGACCGAAAAACTACTGGAAGCCGCGGGTAGTAGATAACCTACTCAACGCAGCGGGCGGGCATCCTCAACAAGGCCAAGGAGATGTCCATACCGGCATACTCAACTACATCAACCTCATCCTCGCCATCTGGCCCCCGGAACCTGTCCGCCGGCGTGTCGCGGTACTTGGCGACCAGCCTCAGCGCGTCCTCGCGGCCCGGCGGCCACATCGTCGCCGCCGCTCCCGCGCTGTCGGCTGTCGGGTCGTAGCAGACGCAGAGGGCGTCGACGCCGCAGAGCGTGGCGAGCTGGCAGGTCTTCTGGACGAGGCCGTCGCGGCGGTTCTTGAACGTCGCCTTGCGCTTCTTGGGGTCCTCGATCAGCGTCATCTCCAGCTTCTTTCGGGGCATCGTCGTTCGTCTCTGCGAGAATTGTTGGACGAAAACAAGTCAATTTCACGTAGTCGCTTCCATGCGTGCAGGTTGTGGCTTGTATAACACAAACACGCATATGATGTAATTAATTAAGGGAACTTTTGCTCGCAAAAAGGTGTAATTAAGGGAACTGCAAATCTTTGTGATTCTGGCTGATTCTCCTCCATCTTCTACATACCAGCAACGACAAATTGATACCGACATTAACATTTCCATATACAAACTACGAGATGGATACTGCACTTTTTGTAGAACAATGTACGATCACCGACCGTAAGTCGATGCTGAGGCACCCCCATATATACGGTGCCAAGATAACATAGCTAGATCGAGTGATCTGAGAATGACAATGCTACCATGTTTTTGTTGCTTCTACACACAAATTAAATTAAGAGTAAATTTTAAAAAAAACTATAATTATTTGCTCCTTTATTTGTATCATAAAACTACAACTTTTGAGGAACATGTGTGATTGACAAATAGGACCAAACTATGTGGTACTTGTGTGAATGACAGGTAGAAGCAAATTACAAAAGTTATAGGTTTGTGTTACTAAAGGCTGAAATAGTTGTAGTTTTGTGAAATGTACTTCAAAAGTTGTAGTTTTGTGATACAAAGGTGCAAATAGTTGTAGGTTTGTAAAATGGCAACGTATCATATGAGAACCAGATTCGTGTGAGAACTATGAGAACTCCAATCTGGGTCACATGATCTTGATCCAAGAGAGAGGTGAGAGGGGTAACTTGCAAAAGTATGATTAAGTGGACGGTGATTTTGCAAATCACCCCTCGCACCTGAATTCATGCGCCCCCTTGGATCAAAATCATGTGGCCTAGATTGGAGTTCTTATAGTTCTCATATGAACCTAGTTCTCATAGGATATGCTCCATTGTGAAATTCACTCAATAATCTAAAACCATAACAATTTGGACATAAACTCTGGAACACAAGGAAAAAATGTCATGTGGATTGTAAATTGTAATATTCCAAGATCGCGGTATCGGCCTATTGTAGTAACAAAAACTGCGTACATGTACATAGTTCAAGAATAAGAATACATCTGTGAGTGAAAACCAACGTCAAGGCGGAGACAATCTAAAACAAGTTTAGCGGCGCCGCATCATGAGGGCCTTAGTAACATCAAAGCAAAAAAAAAAAATCATTAAGCTATGATGCAATTAGCATATCGTTCACCTGAACAAGCAGATTTAAACAAATCGCGTAGCACGCGAGAGAAATCTAAACCTGCCTTCGCAGTCTTCAAACTTCGTCCTCGTCGATCAAAGCAAAGAGGTATTCAGTTCGTCGCTTGCATTCAATAGGAGAGGCTAGCAATGACATATTTCCCCTTGTCTATATATATAAGAAGCTCTGCCTCTATCATCAGGGCCGATTCATTATATGAGGCTTATTCATGGAAATGTAGATCCGTAGCACTTAATGATTTGATATGTTACCACCATCTCAGAAAAAGAAATGAAAACCCACGAATGTACATGCACGAGCACACACCACTGTGCTCGTCCTGCTGTCAAATGGACCGCCAAGATAATTTTCAAGAACAAAAAATTCCTCTTTTAAAAAAACAATGCATGAGAGATGCACTTCCTTATAGTATTAAAGAGAAAAAAAATCCCTGTCCTTATCTCATACGGAGACCAAATATGAGACGTGGTTAAATTGTTTTCTCTACTGTTTCAAAAGGCTGAAAGAGATCGGCCAATCATTTTTTTCGTTTTTCGTCCTGCCAAGATTTTCTTTGTATTAGAAGGGAGCCAACGCGCTTACCACTATGGCACCCGATGATCATTGAGAATATGCAACTCGTCTTGTATAAGATAGAAAAAAGAATAGCTCGGACATTTAAATTTGAATCAACTTCAATTCAAATTCGAGGTGAACTCAGATGGCAGAAATCTTGGCAGGACGAAAATGGAAATCAAGTTGGACGACCCCTTTCAGCCTTATTAAGTAGTATATAATATAATATAGAGAAGTCAATCTCGATTTTCTTTTCTTTTTAAGAGGAACTATAATCGGTAAATTAAAAGGCAAGTTGGCGGCCAGTGCGCGAGGGTCAGACTGGCTCCCACAACAAAAGCAAAATATGCAACCATCTGTATCCATACTATATACTCCCTTCATTCTTAAATTGTTATCGCCATTGACCTTTTTGCTACGTTTGACCATTCGTCTTATTCAAAAAAGTTTGAAAAATATCATATATTTTGTTATGATTTGTTTCATCTCCAATGTAAGTTTGAACATAACGTATAATTTTGCACATTCGAACAAATATTTTGAATAAGACGAATAGTTTAAAAATGGAGGGAGTATGCATGATCAAATTGGCTCCAATAGTGTAGGGAGTTTGCCTTGGGGGAGAGACACATGAGAGAGGAGATGCAATATAATCCCTCTCTCCTCAAACGCATTTGACGGCTCGCTCTACTCGGCCCTCCCCAATGACGACGAGTCACCGCCGCCGTCCAAGTGTTGTGATGCAGAGGAGCGCGACGGGAGGTGAGAGCACGACGCGGGGGAGGAACCTGACATGACTGGGGGAGGAGCGTGCCGCAGAGGGCTTTGCAGCTTGCGTGAACCGGCCTTGCAGGGTTGCTTGCCTGCTACTCAGGGACGACATCGGGTGCGGGAGCGAGGAGGATGCGGCGGTGGAGGGCGCCGGTGTGAGAGAACGGCGGCAGGGCGGTGGTGGAAAGGAGGACGAGGGCAATGTGGTGGGAGACAATGAGCCAGGGGTGGCAGCCGCTGTGATCCAAAGAATTTGCCATTGCTGTTGGAAGCGGTGCAACGCGAAGGAGATGCAAAATAGGTTTTTTTTTTGCGAGGGAGATGCAAAACAATATACTCATGACGCGATGGCTTTCATGACTTGGTGGCAAATGTCTGGTGTCGTGAAACCGAGGTAGAACCCCTATGGCAAGATGACAGAATAAAATCAGAGCGGTTCGTAGATTTTTAAAAGGTTGGGCTAAAAGTTTGGTAGGGGAAAATAAAAGAGATTTTTACTTGATCGGTTGGACGTTCTTGATAGGAAAGCCAAACTTAATTACGGTATTATATACTCAAGAGTTAGAGTTAAAACATTGTCTTTCCACTGAATTATCCAAGTTGCTGAGAGAAGAGGAATTATATTGGTTCCAAAGGTCGAAAGCGACTAGGTTGTTAAAAGGTGATGACAATACTAAGTACTTCCAACTCTTGGCTAATGGTAGACATCGGATTATCAACTTGAACAAGACGAAGGGGTAATAGTAGGAGAAGAAAACCATAAAACATATATCACTGAATACTATAAAGGTCTTTTTGGGTCTCCTAAAAGAAATCATTTTACTCTGTATGAAACAATTAGAGAGGACATTCCTCTAAGTTTCAGAACTAGAGAATGAGTTACTTTCACAACCTTCTGATGAGAAAGAGATTAAAGAGCCAATCTTTCAAATAGAACACAACAAAGCACCAAGTCGGATGGATTCCCCGCTGAAGTCTATCAATTCTTTTGGGATATGATCAAAACTGACCTAATGGAGCTTTTCAATGCATTCCATAGGGAGAACAACCTCTACATAGTCTTAACTTTGGAGTTATAACTCTACTTCATAAAAAGACCGAGGCAATAAAAATTCAACAGTATAGACCCATTTGCCTTCTTAATGTTAGTTTTAAAGTTTTTTCTAAAGTTCTTACAAATAGAATAACTGTGTTAGCGGACAAAATAATTAGACCATCTCAAACTGCGTTCTTACCAGGTAGATACATTATGGAAGGAGTAGTAATTTCACATGAAACTCTACATGAGATGCATAAGAAGAAGAAAAGTAGAGTCATCTTGAAACTAGACTTTGAGCAAGCATATGACAAGGTGAAATGGCCTTTTCATAAACAGGTCTTGAGAATGAAAAGCTTTTCACCAAAGTGGTGTTCTTGGATCAATCAAATAGTTTCAAAAGGTTCCGTAGAAATTAAAGTTAATGATAATATATGTAGGTCACTTTTTTCAAACAAGGAAGGGAGTTTGCCAAGGTGATCCTCTCTCTCATATTTTATTTAACAGAGTAGTAGACATGTTAGCAATTCTTTTGGCAAGAGCAAAGGACGAGGGACAAATAGCTGGGGTAGTCCCTCACTTGGTTGACGAATATGAAGTGTGCATTTGAGCAATTATCTGGTTTGAAGATTAATTTTCATAAAAGTGAGTTTTTTTTTTATTTTGGGGCTGCCTAGGAACTGGATTGGGTTCTTATTCATTTCGCTATCTTGGCATATCAATGCATTATAGAAGACCCATAAATGTTGATTGAAAAGAAGTAGAGGAAAGATTTCAAAAGAAGCTTAGTTGTTGGAAAGGTAAAATGCTATCAGTAGGCGAAAGATTAGTCCTAATAAACTCGGTCCTTAGTAACCTATCAATTTTTAACTTTAAAGTTTGTAGAGAGGTACTTAAGAAACTAGACTATTATAGATCTAGATTTCTCTGGCAAAGTAATGGACATAAGAAGAAATATAGGTTAACTAAATGGAGTATTCTTTGTACACCAAGGGACCAAGGAGGGTTAGGCATTTTAAATCTAGACCTACAAAATAGGAAATAGATACTTACTTAGTTAATGACTCTTCAATCTTATTGATAAGGAAGGGGTACGTTGGGCAGACACTCCATTGAAAATACACGCTCGGTGGCGGGCATAGTGATGTCACGTGTGCCTGCAGTAGTGGTCAGTCCCATTTCGGGCCGATTCAGCCCGAGCGTGGACATCATATATATAACAAGCGCTAGGTTATTCTCCACTCCATCGCGCCGCACGCTTAGTCCTCTCTCTCCCATCTCCATCTTCTCCCGACCCTCTCTCTCCCTCCCTCGCCGTTCCCTGGTGGCGGCACCCCTCCTTCCCACCCTCACCTTCGTCTGGCGGTGCCCCTCCCTCCCTCTCCACGGCGAGCTCGAGCACGAGGAGCCTCCCCTCTCCACACTGTAGGGCCTAATTGTACTAGTGTAATCGGTGTTTAGTTTTCCATCCCACTTTTCTCTCCACTCCCTTCTTCCTCCAACTCCCATACATGGTAGCTTGATCTGCTCGGTGAAGGATCGCCTCAGGTGTTGAAGATGCTAGTGTCGGCGACGAGTCGTACTTGATGGCCTTCCTGTCCAGAGACGACGCCGCACACTCGCGTCCGCTGCGTCGCACATAGCGCATGACGGATGGCCCCGCCATGACGCGCCTGACGGGTCGCTCCGCGTTCGTGCACGGTGGATGGCCACGTCGCGCCTAGCAGCACCGTGCATGGCGGATAGTCGCGCAGCGTATGGATCAGCAGCAACGTACGAGGGAGGACCAACCATCATGTCCATCTGTTACAGAGGCGTCCCTCCGTCCAGTGGAGGGTGCAGTGGGGAATCTGCTGTCATGCTCCACGACAGTTGTAGTTCCCATGAAAGGTAGTTGCCTCAACGATGGATATAATCTGTGTGCACAAAGACACATTGGTAGGATGTGCAATGGTGTTGTTGGGCCTGCTCATCGATGCTGGGTTGCATCCCCGGAGTTTCATGCCGCAGCGTCATCATCCACATGGCTGAGGATAGTCGTCATCATCTCACCTCCCACGCATGATTTTAGCGACAACTTGTGATACATGATCCTCTGTTTTGCCTTCGAGATGGTGTCTGGCAGCATTCTGTTTTCTCCAACAAAATTCAGCGAGCAACAAAGTTTAGTTTTTTTTTTTCAGTTTCTTCATACTGCAGTAGTCTAATGGATAATCTTCGCCCTTGTTCATGCATCCTAGTTGAGTAACCAGGCAAACATTGGATTTGCACACTCTTCGCTTGCTAAAGGCGGTGACTGAGGTGGGTTTAGGCTCCATGGTTGGTGACAAAAAGGGATGGCGATGGTGGCCTCTACCAAACTCCCGGACGCTGAAAGATCATAATCTTCCGAGGTGACAGTATGTTGAACAAGCAGCGCATCTGTTTCTACAATGACATGTCCTGCTCCCACATCCACGGCCGCCCGGATACCTTGAAGGCATGCTACCACTTCCGCCTGAAAAGAGTCTAGCAAATGCTCAATTCTGCCTCAACCTGCAGAGACAACATCACCATCCGAATCCCTTATAATAAAGCCCCAACCTCCTGTATTACTATTCGGATTGAAAGCAGCATCACAGTTAACTTTCAGGCAATCATCCGGCGGTCTTCTCCATCTCCGTTATTCTCTGAACTGCTGCTTATTTGCCCGGCTCAGGAAGTTCAGAATCTCAGCAGTATATGACTGAATATTCACTGTCAGGACATTTGTTGGCCTTTTCCCTTCTCCTTCAAGCACACAGTTGCGCTCAGTCCACCAACTCCACAGCAGGACAATCATCTTAATTTTCTCCTCCTCTTTAGCTTTGAGGATGTACTAACCACCTCTCTTGCCGTAAGCATCTGAGACAAAATAATGCGATGCTTTTCTAGTTGCAGTGATCTCCACAATGCTCGAACTGACTTGCACTTGAAATATAAATGGGCACCATCCTCGTCAAAACGTTGACACACCACACACCTTGGATCAATTTTCATACGTCTGCGTTTCAGGTTCATCCTGAGAGGGTGACTATTATGTGCAAATCTCCAAAGGTAATGCTTCAGTTTCTTCCGCATGCTTCTTGACTCATAACTGGCAACATCGGACGACGATCCCTCAGGG
Source organism: Eragrostis tef (assembly GCA_000970635.1). Classification (NCBI taxonomy): domain Eukaryota; kingdom Viridiplantae; phylum Streptophyta; class Magnoliopsida; order Poales; family Poaceae; genus Eragrostis; species Eragrostis tef. The sequence continues at coordinate 55,820 of LAPY01000222.1, forward strand.
CGTCGACTGGACTGCACTATACCATCTCTGCATATCTTATATGCACTTTTAACTGAGAACCTTCCCTTTGAATCGTAATGCCAAGCAACCAGCTTCTGTCTTCTTTCATGAACAGGCAGGGCTAATATCACTAATCACTTTACTGTCCTTCTCCCAGAAAATGTCACGCACTAATACATGATCCCGCATGTCAATGTTGGACTAAAGCATGTCTATGTTGCTGATAAAAATGGTACGTAGGGGCTGTTCTAAGAAGAGACCAAAGCAGGTCCTAACAGGCAATCTCCGGCCCAAAGCCCATGGACCGTCCGAAATTCGACCGTTGCGGAGAGGCGGTGCGGTTCCGTTTTCCTTTGGCTCTCCCCTTCTGCCCGTTGGAAACCGCTGCCCCCTTGCTTCTCCCCTTCCTCCCATCACGCGCCGCCGCCGTCGCAGATCACGGCCATCACCTCAAGCCAAGCCTCGACGCCGCCGTGCCCGAATCCAATTGATCCCGCATCGCAGACAATCACCTCACGAGTCACCCTCCCTCCTCATCCCACCCCACGGCTCCCCAATTCGAATCCCTAGCGCCGCTGCTTCATCTCCGGTGCAGAGATCGTCGGGGAAGAAACCTGCGCTGGTTTTGGCGGAATACGCGTTACGGCTCCCGGTCGGAGCCTTTCTGGTGGTGCTGGGGCCGCCTCATCATCGGGAGCACGTCGCTGATGCTTTGGAGATCGGGGCCATCCATGGCAGCGCCTCCGCTTCCATCCAGCACGAAGAAGAAAGGTATGTGATCCTAAAACTAACACCTCCCGCTTCGGAGCCTTGCAAATTGATCTGAAGAACGTGCTATGCACTACTTGATTGGCTTGTGTGGTAAAGCAAACCTGCACGCACTTGATTACTCGCTGTGATTTGCTTATTTTCTGCATTTGGATCACCTGCTGTGTTCTGATTAGGTTTTCCATGTGCTTGATATACTAGATAACTGGTTCTGAGGACAACTGAAGAAGGATATGAGGGTGTGTGTGGCAGTTGATTATTGAGGATTAAATTGTTCTTAACCATGGCGTGTGGTAGTTGATTATTTAACCGTGTGTTCTGTTTGATTAAGTAGAACTGGCGAGGTTGGGTTTTATCTGTGCTATGACTGGAGTATGTTCTCAATCTGGAGCACCTGCTGTCATGTTGTGTTCTAGATTCACCAGATCATATTGTTTCCAATAATCTGGAGCACCATGTGTTTTTTCCTTGGATTTTAACTCCTGTTGATTTATTGGTGAATGATTAGAACAATTTCCATGGTTTAGTCTATTAATGGACAGAGGATTAACAAAAATATGTAGATAAAACAAAGGAAAAATTATGAGATTGGAAAGGACAAGCACACAGAATTGGTGTATTTTTCGAAATTTCCATGGTTTAGTCTGTGTGCAATTTTCACCACGCATGTGAACTGATCAGCCGTCATACAACTGTGTTAAATTCAGTAGCTGTATGTCTACAAGAAGATGATTTCATTTGCTCTGTCAGTCTTGGAGCAAATGAGTAGTTGCTCGCCTAGTGAATCTGTTCTCCAATTACTCATGTTCTATATGTTAAATTGGAGGATGCAAATTCCGTGCTTAGATTGTAGTTTTAGCTTTCCATTTTCACATCATTGCTGATATTTTCTTGGCTTATTTTGTGCAGACCGACGATAGGTGTGTTCATGAGCTTACATCAGGTAGGCTGCAACAGCCACCAAGATAAGGGCTTCGAGATACTTTTTAAGAACAAAAAGAATGTTTTATCAAGCATGAGACTTTTATGATTATAAGGCTAGCTCTAGGTTTTTAAGTTGTATTGCTTTCTTTTTGCAAGGAAGATACACCAAGTGCTGATTAGATTAATAGTTTTATTGGCTCCATACAGTTACCATGAACCTGATAATTTCAATATGTTTCAATGATAGAGATTTCAGTAATTAGTCTGCACTAATGAACATGTTTTTACTGAAGAAAAAGATCTACTGGCTCCACAGTGTGCTCATATCATACAATCTGAAACGCATTACGTGCCATTATAACATTACTTTGCACGATGGTAATATTGAGTAGTTAAGGATACATTCCCAGTTTATGAAAGATCGATTCGTTACCCAAATGGTCCAAGGTTGTCATTTATGATATGTATGTTTGTACTGTTGAGCCTATTACAAGGAACTGCAAGCATTATTTTTCTGTTTCACTTTTCCATTAAATAAAAATTAAAGAACGAATTCTTTGCAAAATTTACTTTTTTTTTCCGCACAGGGATACTATGGACAGGGACATGTCTCATGGCGTATGGTATGTTCGGTCTATTTGGCCGTTGCAATCATTTTATTTTCACCTCGCAGTGAGAAGCCACCATTGTAGATGTGTTTCTCTTATACCTGCCATTCAAAACTGCAATAGGTTGTGAGTACATCAGTGCCCTGTTTCCTCCCTTTCAATTATTTTCCTATCAAAATCATTGATTTGATTTGATTTGATCAATTAAGCTTATTCTTTGGCCTCATAGAATAGACACAGCGAGTCGGACAGCTGCATTTGTGACCAAGAGTCTGACTACTTTGTTAAAGCATATGTCGTGTCCAAACATTAGTTTCCCACTTTTTTATCGCCTTAGGCCCACATGATTAGTTTCCGTACCAGCCTCTTGGTGTTTCCACAAAGATCAAACTATAATTGTTTTCACCTATTGCAAAGGAAGGTGAACAAGCATATTGTTTTTTGAGGTGAACAAACGATGTATTTTTTATTTACCCTTTTTTCCCGTTATCCAATATCAACATATATCCTTTGTTTCTGCAAGGCATTATCTCTCACACCTTTTGATCAAAATATATAGGACTGGAGAGTAAAATTCATGCAAATCCCATTGTGATAGCATTGTTTCCGCATCTGCTCTATTTATTTGCTGTTATAATCTCAATTCCTTTTCCTCTGGAATGCATTTGTTTTCTCATATGGCAATATGCAGCCACCACAGTCGGGTTCCATCTAGTTCTGATTAAATTACTTCATGCAATTACTATCCCAATATTGACGTTTTTTGAAAGGCAATGTATATCCACAATCTGATACTTTAAAGAATATGGTTATTATGGAAGTTCACTGGATATGTCTGCCATATTTTTGTCATCATTTAGTATGGTCAATACTGAAATGAAGTGGGTTTGGAGGAAGAGCTGTATAATACTGATATTGGGTGGTATATTATTTGTGATTGAGGAGGTGTCTATTCATTTGCTTCGATTATTAATACTGTGATCAGGCTGCGTCGAGATATTATTGAAGTTTTGGGAGTCGTGCCAAGTATTTGCTTTCTCCTGCATGTCCAAAGTCTCAGCAACTCATAACTGCAGTTGTTTAGTAGTGATATTGGCGCCAACAATCTTGTACTGAAGTTATTGTTGAAGTATATCCACCATCTGATACCATTCATTATTGAAGTTCGCTGGATATTTCTGCCATATTTTTGTCATCATTTAGTATGAATAGTATTGAAATGAAGTGGGTTTGGAGGAAGAGCTATATATTACTGATATTGGACGGTATATTACTCATGATTGAGGAGGTGTCTTTTCATTTGCTTCAATTGCTATATTCTGTGATCAGGCTTTCTCTATGGGATATTATTGAAGTTTGGGTTGTCTTGGCAAGTCTTTGCTTTCTCCTGCATGTCTGAAGTCTCAACATTTCATATACGCAGTTTAGTACCGATATTGGCGCCGACAATATTGTACTCATTCTAATTAAACTTCATGCAAGTACTATCCCAATATGGATGTTTTTGAAGGGTAATGTATATCCACCATCTGATGCTTAAGAGGTTGAAGTTCAAGTAATATCTATTCCATATTCTGTCTGTTGTAAACTATATATGTCATGGGATATGGATACTATTGGAATAGAATGGGTGTATCTGGAGGGAGAGCTGCATATTACTGATATTGGAATGGTATAACCCCTACTTAATTTTGTTTTGAAGGTTTATTGCAAGTGTTTTCTTACAGCAGTCAGGTAATATCTCCTACTTATCTTTGTACCTGTTAACTGCACAATCTTTCTGCATGTATAGATTTTGCTCTGTTATAGGACGGAGACATACATTATTGAGGAATGATCTCTACCATTTGCCATACAACCTTTTACAAATATCTTGGAATATGCATATTATGTTGAGAGATGTGAATAACTCAAAGAATCAAGAGATGAATGATACTGATATTGGAATGATTTATTGTTGAGAGATGTGGATCATTCAAAGAATTGAGAGATGCACAATACTAAATGGTATTTTCTGCAAACTACCACTCAGTACAGTCAGGAGCTGTAGTTATATTAGATTAGACATGCCATGCATATTAGATAAGACCAACGAAGCAATAGTGATTATTTGATGGCTAAGGCAATTACGACCTGAGAGATTATCATGTAAAGATAAACCTCTGGCTATATGATACAT